>APFE030271631.1:0-12688 GCA_000404065.3 Pinus taeda
CTTATTAGAAAACCAATCATTCATCCACCCCCTTTTATTCATTACTGGGAAACTGGTCCCATTATATCCAGTCAGAGCCACCATCCCAAACGGAAAAGGAGCTATATTAAGGTCCGGACCAGGTGATTATCCCCCGATGTTGATGTAACGATTTTCGAGGCATCAACATTTTTGGTGCTAGAAGGAGGGCAATCAACTATGAATGGCGAGTAAATAAAAACCTACAGACCATTCACAGAGTAAACCACCCTCCACCTCACCTCGGACCTCTCGTTTGCACTCTAAAATACCAGTGTCTAGATGAGAAGAAGAGGGATCAACTACCACTGCTCAACCCCATCATACCTCAGAACGTTTAAGTCCGGAGTCCCCTGAAGTTTAGTTTATCATCTATAAACTTCAAGGCTTCTCCAGTTCACCTCAGAGATCTGAAGTATCTCAAGGCAGTGAGACTTCGCAATTCTGCCTACCTCATCCTCTCACCTGAGTTGCCTTTACCCCAAAGGAAAAGGGTTAAAAAGAAAACTGAAGGTTCTGGTAGTGAGACCTTTCCTCCATCTTATCATCTCCAGTGCGAAGTCAAACACCCACTTCCCCATTACATATTATTGTTCACCAAGGGTCATCACCTTCAACATCACAATATTTTCAGTCTTCATTTCCATCTCCTCCCCAAACACCTGGAACACCACAGGCAATCGTTTGTACTCCCAAGATGGCTCAGAATCCATGGAACAGTCCTGGTGCAGTCACTATGCCTGCACCATTAAATCCATTACCTGATTATCCTGAGAAATGGTTACCAAAGTTTAATCCAGATGCTGGAACATTAGCTAAGGAACGCATAAACAATTTCATGTTGTCAGTTAATCTAAAGGGAGTAACAGAAGAAGATGTTGTAGTTAGACTTTTCCCCTACATGTTACAAGGATCAGCTGGGTCTTGGTATTTTTCCTTGCCCTCTGGATCCATTACCAGTTGGAATACTTTTCAGGAGCAGTTTCTTACCAGATATGGCGATGATAGATCCATAGCCACACTCATTAATGACCTTTCAAATCTAAGGATTGAGTCTAGAGAACCAATTAAGGAGTTTAACTCTCGATTTAATAAACTTTTGAATAAAATCCCTACCGATTCCAAGCCCAGTGAACAAATTAGAAGCGAGTGGTACATTACAGCCTTACCTTCAAATATAGCCATTTTTGTAGATAGGGCTGGAAAACCTACATTGGCCGAAAACATGAAAGAATCCCTTGCTGTCGAAAAATGTATAATCGCTTTGGAAAAGAAAGCTGCTCTCGAAGACAGGAAGTCCAAAAAAGTGTCTTCAAGGATGATTCAAAGAAGAAAATCACCAAAGATCCATACGATATGGAGGGTCTTCAAAAGGTCCTCAAAACAATGTCAAATGAAATGGTTGAGATTAAAAGCAAGTAGCAGAAACTTCAACAAAGAAACCATATAGGAATTTTAAGAAACCTGAGTCAAAACTTCCAAATGTTATATCTAATGCATATTCAGACCTTGAGGAAGAAGAAGAAGATGAAACAATTGCACCATCCAATCAATTCGAAGAAGAGGAAGTCGTTGAATGCCATGGAATGTGGGACTTCATATTGCCTAACTTCGATACTGAAACTGAACAAGAAGATTTTCCTGTGACTACTAGGAGCAAAAGTGCCCCTGAGCCTGTCTAGGCAAGTTCAAAGAAAAGGAGTGCAGGTACTAATACTACAAAGGAAAAGGTACCCACGAGGAAGCCAGTTGCAACAGTCCCTCAAAACCAACCATCATCCTCAAATATACCTTCATCATCAAAGACATTGGTAGTATCGAATTCAATGGATTACAATATTGTTGATGATATGAAAAAGACTAAGGCAAACATCACCATGTTTGAACTGAGCAAATTAAAACATCAACAAAAATTGTTTCTTAAAGAACTTAATGCAGTTCCTTCTTCGCCTCTTCCTAGTGCTAAAGCTGTAAATGATTCAGGACAACCACCTTCTGGTAGAGTTGAGGCTACTGATACGATTCTAATCGGAGACAGATCAAATTCCCATACCCCTCCTTTCCTCTTAACCTACAAAATCTACAATCAAAATCTACATAACTGCTTGATTGACTCAAGGGCATCATCCAATATAATGCCAGCTTCAGTTTGTTCAAAACTTAACATAGAACCCCAAAAGTCTTCAATTCACATTGTGCAGTTAGATAGAACCAAAGTCCAGGTCTTAGGGGAAATAAACTCTATTACTATCAGGTTATCGGCTGATCCACGAGTGGTTCAAAGAATTGATATCTTAATCGCTGATATACCTAAGTTTTATGGTTTAATCTTGAGCAGGGATTGGTCTGAGAAGCTCCATGGGTATATTTCTACCGATTGGTCTCATATGTGGCTGCCCTACAAGGGAAAGCCAAATCAAATAAAAATCAATAGGGAGAAACAAATGATCCATACTGTCACAGAGTTCGAACAGGAGAATCAACCAATTGCATTTAACAATAACATTTTGGGAAACTATTCTTCTGAATCATTCTTTGGCAATTATATTGCCCAACCATCTCCTTTCTTGGTAAAAAATTTCACATCACAAATCGAAATTTTTTCAGAAACTGACAGATCAAGATGTGTTAATGTTACTGAGAATTCTGTAAATAAAATTGTTGATAATTATTTATTTTGGTCTTTATATTTTGACGGTTCAAAATCTAGTGAAGGATTAGGAGCAGGGTGTATTTTAGTCAGCCCTGAGGGAGAAAAAACAATGCTTTCTTGTAGATTAGAATTTGAATGCACGAATAATACAGCTGAGTATGAGGCCTTGGTGCAAGGATTATATAAAGCTATTGGCCTGAAATTTCAATATTTAAAAGTGTTTGGCGATTCAGAGATTGTCATAAAACAAGTTCGAAATACAATCCATTGTCTCTCTAATCACCTCAAACACCATCAGTCTTTAGTCCAGGAACTTATATCTCATTTCTTAGCATTCAATATTTCACCTATTCCTAGATCCCATAATACACCAGCTGACTTGTTGGCCAATGTTGCTTCTAAACTCCTGCCTTCTGAAGATTATAGCCCGGATAGATTTTCAGTAGAGTTGATCTTTAGGCCATCAATTCCTGACAATGTCACCAATTGGCGAGTGTTCAACCATGATGAAGACATCCTACATTTCTTAACTTCCGACAAATCCTACAACGATCAGATCATTGATGAAAGTGATCATGATCTTCAGATGAAAGAAAGGCATGAGGAAAACTCAATACCAAGACCTGTGGTTAAACTTGAAGACATCTACGACATTAAAGATAGGTTTAAACATGTAACCAATTCAAAACTCCAAAGTTCTACCTTAAGATTTGAATTGATAAATCTCGGTACTGAGCAGAACCCTCAAAATATCAATTTAGGATTAAGACTTTTTGAAGAAGAAAAGACAACATTTATTAGATTATTAAGGAAAAATAAACATGTATTTTCTTGGAAGTATGATGATTTAAAAACATATGATACATCAATCATCCAGCATACCATTCCAATGCTTTCTGAACAAAAATCGGTTCAACAAAAATTGAGGAAAATACATCCAAACTTAGAGAGCCAGATAAAATCAGAACTCAATAAACTCTTGAAAGCAAAGATTATTTTTCTTGTTCGGCAGTCAAACTGGGTCTCCAATATGGTGCCTGTTAGGAAGAAAATTGGTGACATCAGGATTTGTATAGATTTCAGAAATCTGAACAAGGCAAGTCAAAAAGATAATTTCCCATTACCTACCATGGATAAAATACTCCATTCAGTAGCAGGTTCTAAGCTAATGTCCTTTCTAGATGGTTTTTCAGGATACAACCAAATTCTGGTCCATCTTGATGACATACTCAAAACTACTTTCAGAACAAAATGGGGAACTTACGCCTATCAGAAAATGCCTTTTGGACTTATTAACGCAGGAGCTACATTCCAAAGAGCAATGGATATAGCCTTCAAAGGATGGATCAACAAAACAATAGTCGTCTATTTAGATGATATTACTGTATTTTCTAAAAAGAGATCCAACCATTTACATGATTTGAATCAAATCTCTGAACACTGTAGAAGGTATGGTATTTCATTTAATCCCAAAAAATCCTTCTTTTCTCTAAATCAAGGAAAGCTCTTGGGCTTTATCGTTTCCAAAGATGGTATTTATATTGATCCCAACAGGATTAAAGAAATTTCTGAAATCCCATTTCCTCATAACAAAAAATCCATGCAGTCATTTTTAGGTTAGATCAACTTTGTCAAAAGATTTGTTCCCGATTTTTCTCATATCATTTTACCATTACAAACCATGATTAATAAAAATTTAGTGTTTAGATGGGGGTCTGTGGAAAAAGAAGCATTCGATTTAATAAAACAATCAATAATCAATGCCCCCGCTTTAAGCACTCCTGATTTTTCTAATCATTGCACATTGTACATTGTTGTGTCCGATTCATCTTATGTAGCGGTACTCACTCAGATTAATGATCACGACTTGGAAGCACCGATTTCATTCTTTAGCTCAAATTTTTAGGGTGCAGAACTAAATTACTCTGAAGTTTTAAAACAAGCCTTTGTCGTGTATAAATCCATTAAACACTACAGGCCCTTCCTTCTAAAAGCCCATACAAAAGTAATAGTTCCTTTTTCTGCAGTAAGGCAATTACTGATCCAAATGGAATTAGGTGAAAAAAGGGAAAATTGGGTTACAACACTTCAAGAATATGACTTGGAAATCAAGCCAGCAAAGATTGTCAGAGGCCAAGGTTTTTGCAGGTTATTAGCAGGAGCATCCAACATTCCGGAATCAGGTGATACAGATCATGTTGAAGAAATCAACCAGATAAGTATTACCAATTATAAATCTCAATATGCAAATTTAATCTTTTATTTAAAAAATGGACATGCACCTCCTAATATTTCTTATAAAAACAAACGGCCATTAGATTAAAGGCAAAAAACTTCATTATCATTGATGATGTGCTTTTTAGGAAAAACTATGATTCAGTTTTATTAAGATGCCTGGAGAAACCTGAAGCACAAAAGGTTTTGCAGGAGCTACACGATGGACCAGCTGGAGGACATTTTCGAGCTGACACAACAGCTCACAAGATCATTCATGCTGGATATTACTGGCCCACCTTATTCAGAGAATACCCATGAATATGTAAGGAAATGCCGAAGTTGTCAAGTCTCCAGTGGAAGACAAAGGAAACCAGCTTTCCCTTTGCAACCAGTCAACATTGATCAACCTTTTGAACAATGGGAATTAGATATCATTGGGGAAATAACTCCACAATCCTCCAAAAAACATAAGTATATCCTTACTGCTACTGATTACTTTACTAAGTGGGTTGAAGCAATTCCATTAAAGACAACAAACTCTGAAGGAATTATAGAATTTATAGACCATTTCATCATTACCAGGTTTGGTGTCCCAAATGCTCTTGTTTTTTGTAATGCATCTTATTTCTATGGAAATGCCATGTTTGAGTTTGCTATTAAAAGAGGTTTAAATTGAAATATTCTGGAAATTACTATCCCCAGGGTAATGGTCTGGCAGAGTCTACCAATAAAAATCTACTCAAAATCATTAAGCGAACTATCGAACAAAATCATAAAAACTGGCAAAAATCTTTAATATTCGCACCATGGGTTGATAGAATAATGCAGAAGGCCTCTATAGGTACTTCTCCATTCAATCTTGTATATGGGAAAGAAGCAGTACTACCGACCAATCTAGCGCTTCTTTCTCTAGCCCTAGTTCAGTTTATTGAAGAAAGACCCTCTTCTTCTATCCAACTCAGACATGATCAAATTTTAAAATTAGAAGAATAGAGAGAAAAGGCCAAAATTACTCATGCTAAACATCAGTAGATAATCAAGTCATCATTTGATTCAGCTTCGTCTAGTTCTAAATAGTTGTAGGTTGGTGATCTAGTTCTAAAATGGGACAAAGCACATGAGGATAAAGGTAAACACACCAAATTCCAAAAGATGTGGCTTGGACCATTTCAGATTAGCGAGAAGATAGGCCATTCGAAATTCATATTACAAGATCTATCAGGAAAGAGGGACTCTCTTCCTATTAATGGCCTCATCTTAAAGAAATTCTTCAATTGAGGAGGTAGCCCCTTCTCTTTTAAATTCAGTATGATTTGCAGTTTTTAGGACCATTAGGAAATAAAGTTGTAAAATAGCTTCTATTGGCCTTTGCTATATTGAAATGTTGCTCGAAAGAAGTTCTTTTAATATTTACTTTTGTAAAATAGAAACCTTAAACAAAAGGGACAATTTCTAGGAAATTAGGAATATTAACATTCTGAAGACCCCATTTTATTTTTGTGAAAATCCTCTCAAGATTTAGAAGTACTGTAAATCATTTTAATGTTTTCAAACTAGCCACAAAAGGGTTACCAATATCAAAACAGAGACTGATTCAATCTTAGCATCCTCAACTCTTACCTTGTCATCCATTTTCTCTTAAGGAGAAAATTGTCCATCCCATTCATCCAAGTTTATGATTACTCGGAGTGTAATTCTAAAATATCTGATATAAAAATAAGGGGTCTTATCACAAGCCTGCTTACCATGATCATTGGGAAATAGTCTAATCGACATTACCAATATTGCATACCAAAACAGGGTAATGGCTTATAAGCATAAGACAAGGGGTCTCATCACGAGCCAGTTTGTTCGATTAGATTACAACTAGTGAATGGCATTGTCAAAGTAGCTGGCAACCAAACCAGGACAATGGCTTTTTATCTTACAAAAAATGGAAAAGAAAAGAAATACAAAATATGAAAACATGTTTTGAATTCATTCTTTTAATCATACTCTGAGATGGGAGGGGTCATGAACAATCAAATGGTTAAAAGGTATCCCTGTCGAAACTATGAACGTTTGATGGCAGCAGAGGCTCTACCTGTGACAAAGGAGTCAATCAAAAAGGCTAAGTTGGAAAGGTGTTTTGTTTTATCATTATCAACCAATAGAGGCCAATTTAAAACTTAGAATGTATTTAATTTTAACGAGAGAAGGAATTAGCAAAAAACATGCTCTTATTATATTTAGAATGTGTGTATACTTACTTATATTAGAATTTTCCTTTTTGATAAGATATCTATCTAAAGAAAGTTCAAATATTCCAATATTTTTTCAGAGATAACTATTTCTTCCAGCGAATCGCCAATTGTTGTGCTATACAAAAACCCCCCATTTCATAAAATTTTACTTTAGAAAACTATAATATGAAATGGGTCCCTTTTAGATTAAATTGGTATTAACCCATCACTCTTATAAAGGTCCAGAAACAAACAAAACATTATAAAGCCTTTTTGAGTTGATAAATAATCGGTCTTAAAATAAAATGAATAATTCTTTATTATTGCGATAAAGCGATCGCAAGATCGCATATTGCAATAACAAAAGATGCATAACCATGACCCATTGATTCTCCCCGATGCGACAAGCGCGAGTAACCATCAGTTATTGGGAAAACAAACAATAAAAGGCCCCTCCCCTTGCTCTGATGTGATATCACAATCGGCAATCGGGGAATGCAATATGAATATAACGAACTCTCCTCCTTAAAGCTCCTGATGCGAGTCAAGCGATATCGCTATCGACGATCGAGGATTCCACAAAAACTTAAATAAGATCGCCCAAGGCTTCCTCCGATCGCCGATTGCGATAAAGCCAAACGAAACTTTCGAAAAGGATTGATATGACTTTGGTATATTATATTAATTATCATTAAAAGCCTTTTCTCTTCCCGATAGTGATTCGCTTGCGTCCAACCGCCAAAAAATCAAATCCACACTTAAACGATTATTCGGAAAATAAAGGATATAATGAGATTTTAAATGATTAATAGGTTTAAACGGCCAATTAATGGAGCAGTTATGCCTAAATCCCTTCAGAGATTGTATCTGTGGGAGCCTTATGATAAACCTTCCATTATTCATTGATTGACACAATTCCTCCATACTTGGTTTTTGCCATCTATTCTCCGCATTATGTTCATTTTTCTCTTGTGCAGAGTTTTTTTGCAGTAGCGATTTCAGACCAAATGGGGAAGAAATTTAAGAAATCTGGAATGAATTCAGCTTCTGCGGTAACAGGACAACATGCCACCGATTCGAGACCAAGCAAAAAGGGGTTAATCTCAGATACCACATGTCTCGGCCTCGGCAGTACTACTTGGCAGAACATTTACAACCTGGTTGAAGCCAAGGAACCTCAAAAAACATTGGTACGAGCTACAGCAGGCTCACGCCGGAAATCTGATGCTACTCTAAAAGATTTGGCTGATTCCTACCTACACAGGATAGCGGCTCGAGAGAAAATTCTTCCATATACAGATGTGGTGAGATGGGAAATTGAATAAATTCTAATTACAAACAGAACATTATGCACTATTCATGGGAGAGTATTCGATTCATTTCATCCCAATGATTTGAGACAAATGTACCATTTGCCCGAACCAGAGAAGAAGTATAATAAAGCATTTCTGGAGAAGTTTCGAGATGAGAATGAAACTGAGTCAGAGCCTATACAGGAATGGAGACAGAATCCGGAAAAACACAAACATGAGTCTTCGGGTAAGTACTCCGTCGACTCCTTATGCTCTCCTTATTGTTATGCTGGAGTCATGATGTGTCGAATGTGGGGATTGCGTGATTCTTCAAAATTTTCCATAGAGATGGTACCTTTGATGGAAGCAGCATGTAATAGTGAAATCATGGATTGGGGGACTATATTATCAGATAAGTTGGTTACAGCTATTCTTGAATTCAGAAACAAATCCCGTGTTACTGATAGGTTCATCCCTCCATTTTACTTTAGTGCCTATATTTTTGTTGGACTCCTAATCCTCAATGGGTTAGTGTGGAAGCTGAATGGACAAAAGGAGTCCAAGAGACCTTGGGATGTGAATCCCAATGGTCACATAATGTACTATAAATGTATATCATTTGTCAATAAAATTGTATTGCATGTTTTATCTTTCATATCTCTCTTGTTGTCCATGTGTTTTTAACATGGTATCAGAGCTCCCAGGTTCTGTTCTTTGTAACTCCCTCCTGCATAGTCTACTCATATTCTAGCCATGTTTTGCAGGCTGACATGTCTGTCATATCCCTACGAAATCTCAGTCATTATTCAATAATTTCATTGTGTGTGAGTTCCATTTTGCTATGCGTTATACACATGGATTCGTTGTGAGTCTCAACCCAAGCCTGCACCTGCCTACTCTTCTGAATACAATAATCGCTCTCTGGCTGTCCTGACAGAGAACTGAACAATCAGACCATGTCATAAACGTTTCAAAATGGATTTATTCCTCCATTGCCTGCCTAGATATGCATTGGTGCCTCTGCCTATGTTTTTCATTGTTTAACGCTTTATGCATAACTGTCCGAGCTTATTCCACCATGTTCTAGCTGTTTTGGGGGTGGTAGGCCTGTGGGGAAACCATTCTGGAGTGTTTGACAGCGCTATTCTTTTCATGCGCTTCTATGAATGTTTCCACTATTCCATAATTTTTTAAAAACACTGTCTCATATGTTTAAAGCGTTGTCTGTATGTATTTTTAAAGCACTATCTGTTAGTAGGCATTGAACCCGTGACCCATAGAACCCAACATAGTCGCCAAACTGTTGCGCTAACAAGGGCATGTCTTATTGTCTCGTATTTTTTAAAGCGCTGTCTCATTGTCTCTCCACACACTGGATCTTCATGTTGTCGCTTCTCACTGTGCTTTCAACTTCACTATTTACGCAAATTCTCTGCCTCTTAGAAGCCTGCAAATCGGTCATTTCTGTCTTCAAGTTCCCCAATTCAGTGGTCAAAAGATTGATACAAGCTGTGAGATTGCATAGTATATTGATCGAATTCCACCTGGCATAGTATCGTATGGTATCGTATGGTATCTCACTGCTTTGTGCTTGATCTAATTCTGCCTGACTGTAAATATACCTCTGCATTAAAGTTTTTGGGTGCATATTCATGATATGTGCCACCTATGGTTTCATTCGAACAAAACCCACCCCCCAAACATTCTGTTGTCTTACCATTGGATTGAACAGTCTAAGTTGGTGCAGCGGATATAGACTCAAATGAATTTTTTAATGGTGCTATTTTAAAATGCGCAGTATTAAATTATTGCTCAGTTCAGTTTTGTTTTCAGTTTGGTGTGTTTATCTTGAATGATATTAATGCCTTTTTTAGTATTGTGAACTGTGGAATGAACACTATTTGAATAGTTCAGCATCGTGCGGTTGAAACAGCATTTAAACTGCAGCTACGTTGGCTGATAAAGACCATGAGATGAACAACTTTGAAAGGCATTTGGATGGTGTATTGATCAGTTTTGACAGTGGCACGAATTTCCAGACACAGCAAAGGTTTTGAAATTGTGGACTTCACATAAACCACTATCCTCATTTACTTGGCAACCGGCTTCAATAGTGACTCTGGTTTTCACTGTGAAAGACAAATGGCGGACTTACAGTAAAATAAAAGAAGTGATGAAAATTACAGAGAAAAGAAGTGACGGAAATTATAGAGCACGGATGATATGATGCGTTGTGAGGGCTTGGGAATTTGGTAAAACGGAGAAAGAGTTGAAGAGCAGTGGGAGATAGTGTTAAAAGGTCGTGAATGTGAGCATTGGATGATGAATCTAATAGCGGCATTGAAAAGTCTGGATTCTGATGCACTGGAAAGACACTGAAAACTTCTGCAGGGACCACTGGAAGACCAATCTTTAAGGTATTTTTTGATCCAAGCCACAATATTTTGTTTCTCGCGTCTCAGTGTTAGCCGGCGTGGAATTTAGTCTCGGGGTTGTAGAAGGTCAAAGCATCTATGCGTGTTTAAAGTTGGAAGCCTCCAGGGACGACTCTATGGTTGTTTCCGAGACTCTTGCTCTCAGAAGTTTCGATCACAGGGGGGACAGTGTGAGTGGTATTAGGAGTCTCTATTAGCCATGATATCTTGATAAAGCATGGTTGCCTTTAGAGTCTCTCTGAAAATAAAGCCGAGCCGATTCTGAAAAGCTAGGAAGGGATTCGAAGTTGGAACGCTTCAAGTTGGTTATTTGATCCAGAGTTTTGTTCTATGTAGATCAGAGAAGAGAAGCGTTGTACAGTGATTCGAAATCTGCATCTTTGGAAGCTTAAAGAATTTCAGTTTGAGATGTACATATGCAAGCAAGAAAATATCTTTTTGAGGCCTAAATTGCTTGCAGCTTTGTTGGAAGTTAAATTCTCAGGTGAATTGAAGAAAATTCATTTTTTGAGTGAGGAGTCTGTTTTCCGGATATCACCATTCTTTGTGTGCTGAATTTATTGCAAGATGATTGATTTGAAGTATAAAAGAGCAATTGGTGTCCATCTTTTCCTCATTGTTTTTACTATTTTTTGAGGATTAAAAAATGGCTCCAAGTAGTGCAATATTAGAGTTAGTGGACAATCTAATACTCTCTACTATGAATAATACAGTCAAAATCAGCAAGGATTTTCTCACCGATATTCAAACTTATTTGCAAAATGCACAAGAAAAGATCAATTTTTTGTAGCTTGAATCACAGCTACAGCAGGAAGAGCTACATCAAAATAGATACCATTCTGAACCTGTTTTTGTTTAGAACAATGAGACAACCACCCATCAGCAGCATGTTAATAATGTTATAGTTCATTCAAATAAAGTAGCAGTTGTAAATGCAGATGCAGAAACTCAGTGTGCACTTCCCAAGCCCATCATCAGATCTTGGGAACAGCTTGTCCACAACAAGCACAGAACTGGTCTTGAATATGACAAAGGCTTGTCCTTTCATATTCCAGACTATGCCAAGCCCATTCATTTTCAGAGTGATGGATTTATTCATGACAGTTCACCTGCTCCTCATGACAGTTCACCTCCAGGTGTTCCAGAGTCTGCTCCTCTTCCAGTGCAACAACAACAACAGATCATGAAATGCCAACACTGTCATCGAGTTGGCCATCTGAAAGATCACTGTTTTGATCTTCATCCATGTAAGCACTGTCATAAAACTAGCCATTCTTCAAATAGATGCTTTAGAAATAAAATTCCTGCAAGAACAAAGATTCATCTTGGATGGATCGCTTCTTGGCAATGGGCATCAACAGCCAAGAAGATATTCCAAACACATGTTAGAACTTGTTCCAGAGTATTGAAAAGTCTTGCAGCTGAGTTTTCTCCATCATCTCACCTTATATCTGACAAGGGGGGAAATTATGGTCATCTACAAGCTCAAAGTCACATCAAGCGAGCCTAAGCCACAACCTGCCACACTAGTTTCAGATTTGTAGCCAGAGACAAAGATGCCCCTGAACATGCCTTCAGTTGGCAATCTGGGACACTTCCTCTAGCATAAGACTTTAGCTTCTTGCCAACTTTGGAAGAATTCCAGGAACAAAATTGAGAACACTTCCTCTAGCAGAAGACTCTAGCTTCTTGCTAGTTTTGGAAGAGTTCCAGGAATTTCATTAAGCATTCTAGAGTTGAAGGTCATCCTTAAACCATCACAGGTTGAGACTTCCCTTTTCAGGTTGAAGTTTTACCTTTTATGCGGGGTGAGACCTCCCTTTTATGGTTGAAGGTTTCCCTCTTTAAAAC
>APFE030271631.1:16145-62178 GCA_000404065.3 Pinus taeda
TATTATCACTTATTAGAAAACCAATCATTCATCCACCCCCTTTTATTCATTACTGGGAAACTGGTCCCATTATATCCAATCGGAGCCACCATCCCAAACGGAAAAGGAGTTGTATTAAGGTCCGGACCGGGTGGTTATCCCCCGATGTTGATGTAATGATTTTTGGGGCATCAACAGGTGGCGAGGTATCCATGTGCCAACTTAGCATCATTGAAAATGATGTTGTTATTTTTTATTACAACCATTGAACTTATCTGCTCTCCCCTATTGTAGAGGGGTTCATTTTGTTCCTTTGTCAATACTCTTTTCACCTCCTTGGCCCTTTCTTCCTCATGCCTTATCCATGATGCAAGGGCCATCAACTTCAAGTCTCCCAATTTTTCATTTGAGCCCCAAACATTCATGCGAGTTAGGGTGAGGTTGTGTAGGTAGAACTCTACCAATTTGGCTCTATCTTCTGTGCCACTTTTGTCACAAAACTCAATGAACTGTTTATAGTCCTAGAATGGCATGGACCCATTCTCTACTAATTTCTTGATCTAGAACTGCATCCATTGGTCTTTTAGGAAAAATTCATAGGATTTGGATGGAAGTCTGCATTGAAGTGCCTCCATGGATAGGCTTGCCATTGTGGTCAATTGAGTCTCCTTCTCTTGTAATTTCTTCCTCAACCATTTGTTTTATGCATGTAGTTGTGTTCTCATGGTGTATTCTTTATCCCTAAACTCACTCAACTCTTTGCCCATTTCTATAGTTTTTTCCATAGGGCCCACATATTCCACATTCTTAGCTTTGGCAATCTGTGTCAACCTATGTATCCTTCCTCTTTCTGATTCAAGCTCAAAGAAGAGAGGGACTGCAAATTTATGTGGGATCACTCTGCCTCCTTCAATGAACTTGTAATAGGAGATAAAATTGGTTGGTGGATTAGGCTCCTGAAGTTCTAGAAAATCTCTCTCAAATGTTCTTGGAGAAGTTTCCCCCTCATGTACCTGTTGTGTTTCATCTTTGCCTTTTTTCTACCCCTTTTTCTCCTCTTGTATAATTTTATGTCTTTCATGTAGCCACTACCTATGTTTCTTGTAGAACTGTCAATGTTTCATGTAGAAATCCTTTTCCTTTTTGTTGGAGTCTAGCAGGTGCCTTAGGCTGCTTAGAGGAGGTTTCCCTAGAGACAGACTTCCTTATTGGAGTATTTGAGATGGCTCCAGGAGATGTGGCTTCCTCAACCTTCCTTTCAATATGTTCCATCTCCTCTCTCTTGTTGGGTTATTCTTCTATCAGAATAGGGGTCCTTGTGGGTGTTTGAGGCTTCCCTTGTCTAATCTTAGTTCTTTTCCTTGTTTTAAAATAGAGGGGAGTTTACCTCTTCCTTCTTCTTTGATTTGATGTGTGTGTTCAACGGAGCCAAGGTAGAAGCTACCTCCTTTTCAGTGGGTTCATGAGACAACCTTTGTTGCTTTAGAGACATCTCTTCTTCCTCTTCCTTTTGTTCTTCCTCCACCTCTTACTCTTTCTGTGGTTCTTCCCCTATTTTCTTTCCCTCTTCCTTTCCTCAATCTTCTACTTCTTATGCTCATTCATCTTCTTCTCCTTCCTCTTCTTCAACACTTGAGGTTGGGTTCTCACCAAATGCAAGTACTTGGTTATCATTGAAGGCTTCTCTATCCATGTCTCTGAATGTGGACTAGAGGACGTGAAATCTTAATTTACTCAAATCATCCTCCACTATTAGCTTGATGAGACAATGGTGTGCTAACTATTGTTTCCTTCCCTCTTTTGCCTTCCCTCTCATGTCCATGATGGACTGTAGCAGAAAATAAGGCACACTCAGTCTTTCGACTATGGGTAATCTGACTTGAAATATCAGTTCCTAGAACAATATGAATTGGTAGCCATGGACTACACTCAATCTTCCTTCACAATAAATGAACTTAAGGATGTGGTAGGATACCTCCTCCCAAGGATAGGGAAGGCTCTCCCTTCTGACTCCATTTTTATCTTCAATTGGTTTCTCATCATTGGTGAAGAAATTCTTCTTAGCAAGGGCACTACTAGATTTGTCTTCTTTTCTCCATTGGACCCCTAGGGGAAGGGTTGTCACCCTACTAATCATCATACGAGTGATAGTAATGGATAATCCCCTCACTATAGTGGTAGAACTTGCCCTTTCTTGAGGGTTTAGGGCTATGTAAAACTCATAAGTGATCTCATCATCATATCCTTTTAGCAGGTCAAAGAAACCTAACCAATGATGCCTCTTGAAGATGTCTACTATAAGGGGATGAAGGTGAATTCTCCTTGTGTATGTAGGCTCCCTACTATTGAATCCCCTTCCCATATTCTTCTCTGTTTTCAACTAGGTGTAGGAGGGTTTTTCCTAGAATAGCTTCAGTATGAATTCAAAGTAGATGAGAGGTGGAACTCTAATTTATGACTGTAATTACTAATACTCTTTATAGCCACAAAACTATTTACTTTTATAGCCCCAAAAATCTTATTAATTCACAGGATGACTGTAATTAATTTGGGAGTTTAGAGTGCATCCATAAGAAAATCATTGACAGAGAGAGAGACCACTTCTTACTATAATGCATGGTATAATGAAAATTAATGACCAAATCGACCTTAGGCCCCATTCTTGCACCCTTGCGGGCTTCTTGTTTCTTGTGCCTCATGTAGCTTCATGTAGCCTCCTACACTTCCTATAGTTGTTTCCTATAGTTGTTTCTTGAAGGATTGACAGAGTAGGGTTTGACTCTCTCGATAGCTTCCCAAACCTGTCCCTACCTTCTTAATTTTTAAATGAGTGAAAAATGTAGGAAAGTTTAGGTTTTATGCTATCTATGGTCAGAGCTCAGAGGGCTTTTCTAGCTATTGATAGTACAAGTTTTTCTCATTAGGACTATTGGCCCACCTTTGGTGATCATTTTCCTATTCCTCGTAATCATCGCCCTCTCCATCTTAACTGATTTTGACCTCCCTCTTAAGTAATTTCGATTGATGTGACACTTTTACGTGGCATGCTAACTAATAGATCACTTTTTGTTCATGAGCTAAGGGCGGCCAAGTTAATTGGACATTTCCAACTTATAAAATATACCTTTCCTCGGCATTTACACATTTTTCATTATTTAATGCCTAGGGAGGAGTGAAAAAGTTACCATACCTATGTCTACCTAGTTCTTGATCAGTGTATGTTGGAGTGCTAGACTTTTGTGTTGCTGCTCAGGGAAGTACTTCCTTGTCCTTTTCCTATGTGCATTCTTTTTGCTCTTGTATAGTTGACTATTTATTTTTTCTCATGTGTGCAGGTGCTTGATTGATATCTCAAGTGTTTATGTTGTTGTTGTGGAGTCCTACTTGGAAGATCAAGGTTCCCATGGATGATGGTATCATCTCCTAACTCCTGATGGGAAGAAAAACAAGGTTTCAGGTTTATGGACATAGTGACACAGACTTCTACAAGAGATACTGTAGCAACCCCTTTTTCTTCCTTTTCAAGGTTCTTCTTTTGCAGTGGAGTGATGGAAAGTAGTGTAGGGGTTGGAGGATGATGGGTGAGGATGAGGATGATGGAAATGGAGGACATGTCCTATGTGTTTTTATTTTTATTTTTGAATTTTTTCTCTCTTGTTTGAATGATACACAGCTTAGGGTTGGTATGGGGACATGATGATATTTTTTTTTGAATCTGAGATGTATGGATGATGTGTGAGTGGTTGGATCAAGTGAAGAGGCCCTAAACAACCTAGAAAAGATGATGCATGATGTTTTTTTATCGGTTCCTTTTCCTGTAGAATTCTAGGACATCCTGTAGTACTACAGGATCTTCCTGTAGCAGTTACAGGACATCCTATAGTGCTACAGGATCTTCCTCTAGCAGCTACAGGACATCCTGTAGAAAATCAAAGAGTGCCTATAAATGGATTTTTGATCCCTAATGATGGATGACAGTGGTAGGGAGATGGTTGACATATATGATATGGAGTCAATGGATGGAAAAAATAGAATGGAATTTGAGCATGATGCCCCTATAGATTTGCATTTTCAACTGTCTTCAAAACCTGCAAAACCATATAATTTATTAATGGATAAGTTGTGGTCCCCTATCATGGTATTCTATTTTTTTCTTCTCTTTCTTTGAGGGACACACAGACTACCTCAAAAGCGGTTTTCAACCTGCCTGTTTGCCCTAGGCACCTCAAGGGAGGTTTTCACCAAGGGATCCTTTACTTTTATTTTTATTTTTTTTCCACTCCTGGGTTGCCTCAAGGAGGTTTTCAACCCAAGAGTTGGCCTCATATGCCTCATAAATAATTTCATCTAGACCTATTATCGTTTTTTTCAAAAATAAAAACAGTATTTAAGAACGTCGTGACTTGGAAGTTAGGACACTCCCAATCACATTCACCTCCTTGCTAATGGTGTTGATGAACTCTTCCCTAAACAAAAGTTTTATGTAAGCCTTCAATCTGTATCCATTGACAAGAAAGGGGATACCTTCCTCACCAATGGTTCTGATTTAAAAAACTCCATTGTCATGGCACTTCTCTATCAGTTATGGGCCTAACCACCTTGTCATTAATTTTCCTTTGAAGTCCTTGAACTAGGGTCATATAGCATAACCCAAACCCCTTCTTGAAAAGCCTTGGCCTTGATGTTCTTGTAATTCCAAACCTTCCTATGTACTTGGATAACTGTTATGGAATAATACAACCTAGTGTATGGGTTGTGCACCCTAACAGAGCGAAGGGCGTCCACTAAAAAGAAGTAAGAAAACAAATAGTCCTAATGCTTAAACTACTAAAGTAGGAAGAAGAGATATTATCTAAAGGTCCTATGTTTGAGGTCCTTCCTATAGGGTCCAAACCCTCTACTTCCTCCAATGCTTCAAACCCTGCAGCTTATTCAAGAAAATCAAATAGTCTAGCAATAGTTCAAAGCATGTTCATGATATAGTTGTTAGATCATATAAACATATAGGTATCAAACATGAAATGATAAATACGTTAGATTAAAACATGAACTAAAGAATTAAGATCATAACATCAGGAACACAACATATCTTGTTTATTGATGACTGCAAAAGAATGTGTACAAATACAACCTTATTCATCTACAGCTCCAAGCAAAACCTTCCTCCGGATTCGTCTAACCCAAGCATCAACAATCCTCTTTCAAAGCCATGCACATGGATGCCATATAAAGGAGATGGACATCTGAATGAGGAAACAAGGGTTTCCTATAGCTGGGAGTGTAGGAGGTACAGGGATAAATCAGACTTGATCAAGGATTAATTGGATATAATGTCAATATCCTATCTTTCTCTCCACTTAGGCCTTCCCCATGAGGTGTATTTATATCACCTCAAAATAGTTTTTTCAATTGGGATATAGTTAGGCCATGGGCTCCTATAGGTAGGCTTCGAGTGTAACAAGTAAAGCCCACCCAAAAAATAGGGATTTTATATTTTTTTAATATTTTAAATCATATATGCGAGTTGGGTATAGCTGAACCCATGTGTGCACGAGTTTTTAGAAGGGAAGAGTCATGTATGTAATTTAAAATAATTTTTTTAATAATTGGACCAAGTCTGAAGGGAAAGGGTTGTCCAAGGCCATGACTCAAAGAATCAAGTATATAAAGGTGATAAATGATGCCATAACAAATCCCCCCAATATATGAGGTCGGAAGGGGTACATGGTGGCCGAAATGTATTAAGTGTATAGAAAGAATCATGTGAGGACTTGGGAGGAGATCACCAGATTCAAGCCTACTAGACTAGTGGAGGAGATCAGAAAGAAAGCTTATGTTTGAGTTAGGCATACCCATGCTCAGAGATAGTAAAGCATGCCTGCATATCAAGTGTAGAGTGAATCCAATATGTATACAAGTACAAAGGAAATTGAGAAATACATAGTGGATCATCTGATCAAAGCTGAAAAATTACATATCAAGGCCATGTCACAATATCACATATAAAAGAACTAATCAATGATGTTGAAGTAGATATTTGATCACTCAAGTTAGATAACTGATCCTCAAAAGTACCAAGTCAAAAAGTGGAATAATGGTACTGCATGCAACTCAGGTGCCAACATATAAGATGTTGTTATGATGAACTACAACATATAAGGTGGATGGTGTCACTGGCAGCAAAATGGAGGGATTGTTAAGTGAACCATGAAATGTTGATGCAACTTGAGGTCTTCACCAACCACCATGGTACATTTCTACACTATGGGAATAAATGAGTTGAAGTCGACCATGTGAGAAATTGTTTGATTACTAGTCATTGATGTATATCGTTAATAAACACGAGACAACTCACTGATAATGATGATGAGATTCAAGGTACCCGAGTACAATATAAGAAGTGCGAATAAGTGAGTTGAATTTGAACACTTGATAGCGAAGGATTCTGCCACTAATGATTGCAAACCCTAAGGTACTGAAAAAGGAATCTAGATATTATTCCCAGAGTAATGAGTTGGAGTCGAAGGGAAAATATCTTTTGGAAGGAAGGTATTAAGGCATCCTACATCAATCCCGTGTGAGTGTAACCCTTGGGCTAATAATGTGGAAGGACTCAAATGAAGAAATATGAAGTAACCATATCGAAACATTTTTCCGATGTACACAAGATGTGGCTAGCGCATGACATAAACCCTCTGAACCACCCAATAATGAAAGTTGACACAAAGCCGAGGAATCCAACAATAGGGTCAATTGGAAACCAAGGTAATGCATGAATCCCAATGTGTGATAATGTAAGCTAACATTGAAGATAAGAGAAACCACTCAGTTAAAGACCCATGATACTAATCAATGTTGAGCAAAAGTTCACCTATCAATGATGGAAATAGGGCTAGGGTACAGCTCTAGGCCTACTCTCAGAGAAATGTGTCGAAATCGATAAGAGTAGACCTGCCAACAAGAAGCCAACAGAGACCTTCTCAACTAGCACAAGCAAAGGACAAAATAGCTAATGTGATACTCAACATAACTCTGACAGACTAGGTATGGTCGACTGAATATGAGTCAAGACACACCGCAGAAAGGCAGACTCAAGTTTACTTCCCTTAAACAAAATCATGACTCAAATGTGACTGTATGGTAGCATATGATAGCTTTGTATACGTTTTTCATGCAAGAGGTATAAACGAACTCTCCATATTATTGGAAGAGATAACCAACCGGAGGAGTACTAACTCAATAACAAGGTTATGGCTCTCCTAAGTCAAAATAAAGCCCATCCTAATGGAGGAAACACTTTCTTTGAGTGCTTTTTTCAAGGGTGACACATCTGACTCTTGTTGCCATCAATTATGGAAGTAAAGTCCCTTTCTCGCTCTTTTTGGAATATATAACTTTTTTGTATTTTTTATATTTGGAAAGCCTGAAAAAAGAATAAAACTATGGTACAACGGAAAGAACGAGTGTCCAGATACAGATGAGCTAGTTCCTGGGAGGGGAATATTCCTATGCTCAATGCAAGGTGATGAAACTGTTCAATGACACTCAAAGGAATGTTGTTTCCATGAGCATAAGGTGTCAAGTTGAAAAGGCTATGTGATTGCAAGGTTGATTTTACAGAAGGACATGGTCAAAAAGTGGCTTATGCATGAGTCCAAGTGAAGTTGGCTTAAGGCCAAAAGGTACAAATAGTCAACACGAAATGCAACAGTGCAACTCAACATGTGGGATCCTCTAGGGTATAAATCTAGAGAGATAGTGAAGAAAAAGGAGAATGAAGCTTCATCGCAAAGGTCATGGCGAGACTAAAGAGGACTACCGAACCTACTCAATCTTGGAAGAATGGGCAACATATGTCAACAAAAATCTAACTAGGAAGCCCAGGTAAAGGAAGGCTCTACCATCATGTCATGATTTTATAAGTCAACGAGTGAAAATGGTTTTAAGAATCATAACATAATGGGGTCGACCTTATGGAAACATATCGTAGTATGGAGGCTAGAATGCATAATGCAACAGAAAAAGTGATCTTCCATAACCTATATGCTAGCCATGAAAATGATACCTTCCATGACAGGTTAGCGGTCATGGAATTGAAGTGGTAGAAAAAATCTCAAAGTCTTCAATTTAACCTGGAAGACAACCTGTCCCAGCATTCAAAGCCAAAAGGTCACAAAGTTTATAAAACTTAAAAATAAAACATAAACTTTGTAAAAGTGTGGTTTTAAAAGTTCTTGAAATTACAAGTTATAAATAGACCTTTTGGCTCAATAGACCTCATTTGTGTTTTGAACAATTGAGAGAAAGAGATCTGGAGAAAAAAACCGGCAACCACAATCCACCCTATTTCTCGACCCGAACAACTACCAAACTTCCAGGTAATCCTCAAATTCAATTTCTCAATGAATTTTTATGTATTTGAAGTATTTTTTCAAGAATTTTATAGTAGGAAATTTGTTTTTAGATTTTTACTCTATTTGTACGCGGGTTGGGTATATCAAATTCGCATATGAGTAAGCCCTATACGTGACTGTGTATGAAATGAACCTGCGTGTGCATAGTGAAAAAATTTTAATTATGAATTTTAATGGGTAAAAATGATTGAATTACAGGATGACTATCACATGGAAGGAAAGAGAGCATAATGTAGTGCATAGTGAAGTAATGAATGACCCATTGGCATTGCATGCATTAAGAGGGTGTGGATTATTGAAAATTTTCAAAATTCCAAATATGAAAACCAACACAAGGTTGTTGGAGATGCTAGTGAATTATTGGGATCCAGAAGAGGATGCTTTTATGATTGATCAAATGCCTTTACAAATTGAAGTAGAAGTTATCTACTTCATCACTAGACTTTACTGAAGAGGAGAGCCACTTAACTAACAAGGGAAGTGCCGAGAAAGTCTCAATGTGGATGATTATATTCACATATATTGCCTCATAAACAATGAGAAGGTAGGGACAAAAATCCCAATAAATAATGTGGAGAGTCTTTCCCTCAAAATTCTCCTTTTTACCATTGTGATGGTAGCAGGTTTAACTTCATTTCATCAAGCGTCACATGTTACAATGAGCCTAGTAGTCGATTACCTCACCACAGTCTTTGATTAGTGTATAATCCTCCTAACCAATCTAAAACAACAACTCACTTCTATAAAAAAACAATAATACCAAACATTTTGGGTATGGTACCATCTGTTGCACTTTCTTCTTTCAGAGGCTACTAAGACTTCGACCCAAAGTGATTTCTACCATCAACAGCCCAAGAGATCCACGGATAGGTAGATGGGTTGACTTGATGAAGAGACTAGGGGTTGGTGAGGACCCTAGACAACATTTGATGATGAGTTTTTCCTTTGGTGGGAACAGCAAGTCATCGCCATCAAGGACTACCCCTATGTAGGCATGGACTTCAGAGCGGATCCAGATCTAGTGCTTCCACCTAACGCTGCATGGGGTGACATTGGTTAAATTATTTTTAAGTTTTTAAAGTTACTTGATCTTTTTGGATTTAAAAAATTATGAATTGAAATTCTTTTTGATGAGGCAAAAATTCTTACAAAATTGTTTGATCATGATACAGATGTGGGACTGGTAAGAACTGAGGGTTTGCCTAGGCATAGGCATCGTGGAAGAGACGTGGAGAGTGTCGTATATGAGACTGAGAGACTCCTTCATACTGTACAGAGGAACTTAGAGATATTAACTCACAAGATACATATGGCAGTGATAGAGGGTCTACCAGAGGCTATGCAGAGACACATGGTAGGCGTACCAGGAGATTGGGTGCGACTCTTTAGACGGGTGGCTACTGCCATCGTCTTCCTTCGAGATGCGTATCTTGGGATGGACCCATAAATATAGATTAGATATGTCCAGATTTTTTATAGACATGATTGGGCTTAAGCCCTAATTTTTTAAGACATTTTGTCTCGATTTTGCATCCTGAATCTTAGGGAAAAGATGAGTTAAATGGTCCCCATTGAAAAATTTTCAAGGAAACATAAATTTCTTTTTGGACTCCTTTTTACCCTCACTAGTATTATTACTAGGTTTGTCCAGATTACCCTTCCCATCCTTATCTTTCTTCCTACCACATCCCTTTTCTTCCCATTGGATTGTTGATTTCCTCTCGGGTTAGAAGATAGGACTGTGTTAATAGCTGAAGGTTGAGAAGGCGTAGGCACTGACGACGATGCCTGATTCGAAGAAGAATTTTGTAAATACAATTATTGCAATTGACTTAGCAGGTTAGCCATGCTATTATCGATCGATCTGACAATCGTCGGCATGGGGACCTAGCTTCAGTTTGGCTAAATCGATCTTGGATCAAGGAGCATTAGACAAAATCTTTTCAAGAATCCTAGACTAAGAATATATATGTTCTAATTGCTAGGCTCTAAAGATAGCCTGTTCTTTGGTGAATACTTCAAAGAGTGATACATCCTTAGAAATTTCTGGCTGTAAAGATTTTAAAAACCATTCGAGAAGTAATTCATTAGGAATATAGGATTTGATGAGCCTATTCCTTCTCTACCATTATTCAATATGGTCAGAAATGTGAGTGGCCTTATCTTATTGGAAACTATCCAATAGATCCATTCTAGTATCATATCGAATGGGCAACTGAAAATGGTTCAAAAACATAGTAGCCAATTCACCAAATGAAGCAAAGGTACCCCCATTAAGCTCTATATACCATTTAGCAGCATTTCCCGTGAGATGCATTGGAACAATCTCAACATGATTGAATCATCAATTAGGGAGTTAGATGAACACCATAAATGGAATGTTGTTATATCGTCAACTGGATCCTCCCTAGAATTTCCTTCGAATTTCGGAATATCCGATGGAAGTTTGGTGGGAACCAAAGGCCACGCTAGATTATATTGAATGGGATCGTTCGTCAATTTTGAGAGGTCTAGAAAATTTAGGGCTTCCAGGAATGGTAAGCATGGAGGAGCCTAAGAACTCCACCCGATATGAGAAGGATTCCCAACATTTTGAAAAGAATATCCTGGATTTGTAGAGGCACCAGGTTGCCAAGGATTGCTCATAGAAGAAACTGAACTGTAAGGAAAACCTTATGGTCCAGAAAAATTTGGAGTTTCACCAACTCCTACTGAAAATTTACCATAACGAGAAATATTCCCCCCTAGTGAATTATTAGAGGGAGAGGATCCTAAAGAAGGATTAGAATGAGGTATATGACCACTTCCAAAAGGAAAACCCTGAAAAGAGGCTGAACCACTAGCCATGGAATTCATAGTTGTGGAAAAAATGGATGGGATGGATAAAGGAATCAAGGAAATTGCATTAGAAGGCATTCCAAAGGGGAAGAACTAGTGTGGGAAGCAAAAGCTTGGGTGCCCCCACTCAAAGATAGAATGGAGGTAGAGCCAAAAATTTCAGTACTAGTAGTGATAGTAGATATAGCAATAATACCTCCTCTTTGAACTGAAATAGGAGTGTGCTCACTAGTAGCACTCATAGCTAGATTCGTGCTCCCAGCACTAGCCATCAAAGGAAAAGGACGATAAAAACCAAGGCTTTCTGGCCTGTGAGTCAGGGTCCCAATGTATAATAGAACATCTGGATAATTATGAGGAAGAGGTGAAGAAGCAGTCATATGGGACTCAAGAATATCTTCAACCTAAACTTCATCTTCTGATTGGAAGAGAACCCTAGAAAGGATAGGAGTATCCTTATCCAAATCACAATTTTCAGTAGGTCTACCCTGTGAAACTATAACCTAACATGAAGGATCAATTTTCGATGCATTTGCTGCTACTGATTGAAAATGACCAACAAAATTTCTCCTACGCCTTCTAGAATAAGGTTTCGCACTCATAGATGAGAGCCCACGAATCCTCTTGGATCGAAGAACTCGTCAATCAACCACTTTTAATTATTATGAGAACTTGTAAAGACTCAAAAAATTATAAAGCTATAGCAATCTAGGAGCAAAGAGCATTCACTGAAATGTCTCTAAAGATACAATCAATCAAGCTACTTTCAAGTATTTCTACTCCGGGTGATTTGGAATAGACACAAAAATACAAGAAAGTAAAATAAAGGACCTTCCGAAGATAGTTTGGGATAATAGCAGCCCACGCCTGTAAGCAAAGGTAACATAAACAGTTACGCTGACCTCCAATCAAAATCCTTTATCGGTGCGAGTACCCAAGCTTCACAAGGGCACGCTTCAGAAGTATTAATGAGAGTGAACTATAGTTTGGCATATTTAATTTCCATGTTCTGTTTTATATTAATTTTCTCAATTTTATACTAAACAATTTTTTATGGATATTTGAAAGATGGTCAAAGCATTGGGTTGGGTTAGTAAGATCGTTAGATTTCCATTCTTTTAAGAATATGTTTATCAATTGAGTCCTTATTCATTTTTGGATGTTTCTCTCCACCTATTATTGGATTACAATAGTGATGGTAATTGTTCACACCATATGGAATATTTATGAAATTTGATTCATTTTACAAAGGGGATCTTCCACCATGTTTATATATTTCTCATTAAGGAGCATTGGAAAGTCATGGAAAAAGTGTTGAAGGTTGGGTTAGTTTCATAAGTTGTCATTCAACTATAAACCACATATTATGCTTTAAATCACCTAACTACACTTAGAATCATCACTAAGGAACTTCATAATAATAAAATAAATATTCTATGTTGTTTTATTCACTTTAGGAAATATTTTGATACAATGCTTAGATATAACATTTGGAACATGTTATAAGAGCTAGATGTTCCTTTGAGCTAGAGAGATTTTGCTCTGAGTTGAGTATTTGACAGAAGAAGTTAAATGTAATATGGGATTTAAGAAATTTTTTCATTTATCTACTACTATTTGTGGAATTTACATCGACGTTAAAGAAACACTTGGAAGATGCAAGTTGTGGTAGAACTAATTTAACTATAATTGTCATCATACTTCTTCTTTATATGGATGATATGATTCTTATGGTGAGATGTCCCTCTAATATTGACAAGAAAATAAGAATTCTCAAGGATTTATGTTTGAGCATAGGTGTGTTAGTAAACACTGGTAAAAAGAAGCTTATGATAACCAAATAAAAAAAAATCACTTACATTAATTTTGTGTATGACAATAGCAACTTAGTGTTGGTTACTTCTTACAAATATCCTGGAGTTGAGCTGCATCATAAGCTTAATTGGAACTATAACATTGAGAAATGGATTAATGGAGGGTGGTAAACCTATTTTGGTCTTGAAAATAAGTGTCTATTCATGGAAATTTTTTGTAACACCCTCCTCCCACATTTACCCAAGCTGACTGTTCCACTGGGGAAACATATGACAAGAGGCCACTATAATCTGATTCAACCTCCCAGGTAACCTTAAGGAAGTGGAACCGAAGAAACACAACCAAACTGACCTTCTAAACATGCTATAGAACCTTCAGAGCCAACTCACCTTTCCAGGTGACCAACCCCTTAGGGAACTCAACATGTCTAATGACCTAGAGCCCCAGTCGCTCCTTTTCCAAGGCATGCATGCGACTTAGAGCCCTAGTCGCTCATTTTCCAAGGCATGCATGTGATTGAGAGCCCTAGTTGCTCCCATGAGCCTACCTGAGTGCGACTATAGCCTAATTTTGTTAGTGTTATGCCAATGACTACAAGATTTCAGGGCTAGGACCCAGTCACTGCCCTGAACTCCAGGAAACTTCCATAAATGATAAACAACACTAATACAATGGTACTAATGAAAAATTTTGATCAATGACATGGCTAGACCCCTACTAGCCATGACAGACGTTTCGTCAAACATGTCACAAAGATGTAATCTAGAGGTCATAACAACAAATCTGAGCATAGGGGTCTCATACTTATCTGAGAATCGCTAGGGAGCATTGATGATTTATCACATTAGTTGCATTCTCATCTATTAGGTCACATATTCATTGCTCATAATAAAAACATGATGAGATCCATATATCATCTATTAGGAAAACAACTCACATAAAGATAGAAAACATAGATCAACACCTTAGAATTTAGCCACTTCGAGGGGGCAACCTCCTTTACATTACACAAATGAAAAATTCTTGGATGATACAAATGATAAGGCCTCCTTTCTATATATAGGAGTCTAAGGAGTCATAATATAATCAAAGCCGACATAACAATAATAATGTAAGGGAACAATAATAACAATAGTGGGCTTCTATGGGGCACAATAATAACAATATGGGGACTACATGGGAACAACAATATAATAAGGGGGTTATAATAATAACACTAAGGGGTTACACTAGTAGTATAGGGACCTAACATCATCATTTTCATAAAACATTATCATAACCAAAATATAACCAACATAAATAACGAGGATATAACAACCATAAAAACCACATATAAACAAGTATATTGACCCATCATATCCAAGAGGAGAGAATCTCTTTTTAACATATTCAAAATGAAACTAGTTATGTGACTTCCACGAACCACTCGACCATGATAGACTAGGTTGAACAAAATCTCTCTTTCATCCAATCACCCTCGTGCCATATTCCAAGGTTGAATGTGAGATTTCATGAAGTAATCAAGCAAAACCAAACTAGGGCTTCTAGAGGCCAAACCACCTCAACCCTTAACGAGTGATTCCACTTCATAGTCAAACATCACTAACCATCACCAGATTGGTTTCTACCCAAGTTAACTAGGGCTCCAAAGCATTTGTTCCAACGAGGGGTTCCACGACTAGTAAGTTAACCCACAGTTGTCATCAGGCTTCCAGATCGTTTGTCCAACCAAGGCTTCCAGGACTAGTAACTCAAACCACCAAGGGATTCCATATCATTTTTCCAACCAAGTCTTCCATGAATAGTAACTCAACCTAAGCTGTTACAGGGCTTCTAGATAGTTTTTCCAATAAAGGCTTCAAGGAACTAGTAACTCAACCTGTAGCGAAAGGAACATGATAGCCAACCAGAAAAAAAAAAGGAGGAACCCACAACACCATTCCTATCTAGGAAATGGAAATGCTAGGACAAACCACTATCAATCCAATAAATCCTCCATGCCAATGACAGATCATAACCAAGAAACCACATGCATGTGCCATGAATGCGAAAACTAGCAAGTTAACCATACATGCACTCGATAACTGCAAAGCAATCCAGTTGTAGTTGTTGATCTAATTGTCCTCACGCACTTTCATGCTCTCCATTTTCCTTCTTGCTCCAAATCCCATGTATGTCACACTCCTCCAAGAGTGCTCCAAGAAAACTCTAAGTGTCGAAGAGTATGACAGAGAGAGAATAGAGAGAGAGAGCTCCAAGCTAAAACTGACAAAATTCTAGAAACTAATCCTCATGAGCCTTTTTATTAATGAGGCTTCTATTTTCTTCATTTTCCATTATTCTTTTTAATTTTCCTCCTCACATGCAACCTTTGACCTTTCACCTTCCTTTTCTCCTATTTTCCTTTATTTTCATATATAAAATTCCAATTAATGCCTCTTTCCTTTCCAAAACCTTTTCCATTTACTTTTCCAATTTCCTTTAGCCATAATAACTAAAATGAACACCCACTAGGATTTTTTTCCCACCATTCAGATTGGAATATGTCTCCCATGACCTTGGTCTTATAATTTTTTACATTAAGTTTCAACCAGGGTTGTTACAGAACCTTGCTCCTTGGGAGAACATTGTCCTCAGTGTTCAATGAAACCTATAACCAGCAAGATCGTTGAAAACAAAACATATTTCACATGGAACTTTATAACATAGCTTGTTGCAGTATTTACAATGGCCGCTACAGAAATATGACAAACATATTGCTTATTGGAGCTTTATAACACAAATCATTACGATATTTGCAATAACAACCACATTTTCTTCAACCAACAAATAACCATATTGTTCATGGAGCTTTATAAATCTAGCTCGATATAGTATTTACAATAATATGCACATATACATATGCACGTTTTCTCAACCAACAAATAAAAGGATACGATGCATGTATCAACAACAAGGGAATCTAGAGGCTCACACCTCCATCCTCAAAGTAATACTAGGATTCACCTCCTTCCGAGGAAGTCCAGAGTCCACTGCCAAATTCAAAGCTGCATCCAATGTCCATTGCTACAATCCTGTGCCACTTGTTCTCTCAATGAATAGTTGTTGAATCATTGCTCCAGGGCACACTCCTAATGTGCGTCGGATTCCATACGGCAATGCTAATGACCAGAATAAATCCATCCCTAACCTTCCCTTCTTTGATAAATAGTCCCTTGGGAAATATGGTCACCCCCTTCTATTCAGCCACACACCTTCCAAGTTCAGTGGGCATCCCCTTCTCTACTACATAGTCCCTTGGGCGACCCCTCCCTTTGGAATATTTCCTCACATCAGAAGTCCAAAAACCAAGGCATGTCCTTTCCTCAAAACCTTCATAATAGTTATAGCATGCTCATTGAAATAAATGGATATTATTGGGTACCAGTGTCCCACAATGGCCCTTCTTCTGAAATGATTTTTCAACATATCGTTGCCTATTATAATTTATTTCACTAACGTTGTTAATTATTTCTTCTTTCACACACACTTCGCGAATCCCCGGAACTATGGTGCCCCAACCTACCTCACAATTGTGTGCACTCACTTAAGCAGTTCTGCGATCTAATTGAACCTACTTTACATCATTTTAATATTGAACCTCTTGACAAAAAATTGATAAAAGAACAGAAGACTCTGCATGAATCACCTATGAATTTTTGGTAGCGCTTCTGTGTACTTCAATTTGAAGCTACGAAAAACCAAATGAAATTCCAATATCTTTGGGATAGATTTGAATATTTCCTTTGAAAATAATTATATCCCTAGATGAAGTTGAAGTTCAAACCTCGCTCAGCATACATTAGTGATGGAGTTGTGCAATCACCAGTGGACATAGTCGCTGTCACAAGTGACTACATGCCTTCCCCTCATCAAACAGCTCCACCACCGCAAAGTGATGTGGGAGAACATGCACACACGTATCTTCAAATTTCAAAACCTCCCATGATCACTGCTCTTAATTTTCATGCAGATTTGGTTGCAAAACCCATTGGTTATCACACGCATTCATTACCTCAGCCTTTGTCTTCACGTTCTGTTGATCCTCCGAATTGCATTGTCTTGTGTTCTTTCATTCCGGACTCTACACCTTTTGTGAACAAGGATCAAGCCACTAACAAAGATGGTGTTGCATAACCAACCTGCATTGTCATTTATGATGAGCATGATTGAGAACCTGAACATCAACCCTTAGCGAAGGATGATCTCCTTCTGTCCGCACCTCCTCCACTTTTTCCTAACATCTTTGGTGATTCTTCTATTTAAGATTTTCCTTGTGTAAATACTTCCACATATGCATCTACTTTTGATCATTCGTAGAATGAACTCGATGTTAGTCCATCATTCAACAGTGGAGAGGACAAATTCTTCATTGAAAATCCACCTGGTTTTTCATCTTCATTTTTGGAAATGCAGAGGGTGAATGTTCTTGCTTCTCATATACCCCTCTTTCACCTCTGAAATAAATAAGTGCAATTCACAGTTCTTGAAAAATGAAAAATGAAAAAATGAAAATGTGAAAATTTTGAAAAATGAATAAGGTGAAAGAAGAGAATGGCTTCATACTCAGAGAGGTGATGCAAGTAACTGAGTCAGGGTACTGACCAGGCTCGCTGGCAGCCGAGCGATGCTTGTGTTCTTGCATGACTCCACTGATGTACTATCTAGGTTTGCTAGCAGTAGAGCGACACCAGAGTTGAAACTTAAACTCTAACTATCATATTGCTTGTGCACCAATATACCCCTCATCCCCAATCTAAGTAATTGTGTTGACTTAGCTTGGAATGTGCGCTGACAGTCCAAGAGCATGGCAGGTGCCACATATTTCAATCAAGCTAGTGTGGAAACCGAGATGATATAAGAACTGAACAATACTTTTGGAGGAGTCAGACTTTATTTTCACGAAACAAGGTCCATTCAGAGAGTTAGAGTTCTACTAGTGTGTCGCCAAGTGTTGTAGCAGCTACAACCACCCTCCAAAAATTTTCCTTAGCTTCGTTTTAGAGCCTCCCTACCAACCATCCTTAGCAGCATGTATTGCATTGTCCAAGTACAAGTGCTTCAGTAGAGTTTTAGTGGGTTACCAACCCGTGCTTGTCAACTTGTTTCTCTCCCATCCACATGATGACACTACGAGACTTAACCATTTTCTGGTTGTGATGCTCACTAGGAAATTGCGCAATTATGGAGGGGAACTAGCCTTCCCTTTAGAAATTGTGCAATCCATCTAGGCTTCCTGTTGGGCTCCAGAAATGTGCAATCCAGTCAGGAAGCCTTTCCTCTAAAAACTGCAGAATGCAGCCCAACATTGGACTTCATCTCACAAATTGTGAACTGACTCACATCCAAGGCTTCAGTCCAGAAATTGCATAACGCATGAGGGACATCCAAACTTGCTCCACCTAGAAACTGCGCAAATGTCATTTCTAGGCTTGTAAGTTGTTGCATGTGCTCCTAGGTTGATTGGTCCCCCCTATGACTGAGCAATCTTGATTTGCATGCATGGGCTGTTTTTTGTGAAAAAGAAAAAAGAAAAAAAACATCCCTAGATTTTAGGGATCCATTTTTAGAAGCTAGAGGTTACATGAAAAAGCCATTTTAGAAACCTCCCACCAAATGTTGCTTTTTCCTAGGTTTGTGGCATGCACATCATAAGCCTCAATCTTATCAAAATTATTTATTTGAACCTTCAGAGCTCATTCCTCACATTGATCTTGCAGATCTGACATCCCATGTCGCATCTAGGAGCATTAGGCACATTTAGCTCAACTTTTTCTGGGCAAGTCTGCTTTTCATGTGTTTTGTTGCTTTTCTGTTTCTTTTTGTATTTCATTGTGTATGAATGTTTTTTGCTTCATTTTGTTAAGTGCTTATTTTTATTTTAATGCATGTTAGCTTGTAGAAGCATCGTTTCAAGTTTTTATTGCATCTCACCGTTGTCGCATGCATGACATTTTTTCTATGCTAACGGTCGTCGTTGCGGTGACTCGCTTCACACACATGCTTCTTTTCCCATTTTCTAAATATTTCACTCATTCTTTGCATGCATGATTATTCACTCTTGTTTTCACTTAGATTTTCCATGCATCCAAACTTTTGAATCATGTTTTAGTCGCTTGTCAGTGGGTCTGGGCTACCTTGTCCCAGACCTTGCCTTACCCGGATGGAAATGCACATTTTTTAGAGTGAAGGATCTACCTTCCTCCCAGAAATTGCAAAAATCTGGCCTAGCACTGGCCTCCAGGCTTGCTCTATGCAATTCTGAGAGGCAGTGCCTTGCTGGCCCCAAAAACTACACAAATGCAATTTGTTGGTTTGCAGTCCCTACTAATTGAAATTGTGCATTACCTAGTTCCAATCCTTGGCAGGCCAAGCTGGAATGTGCATTACACATTTCTAGTAGTCAATCATCTTCCTGATAGTCCAGACTATGCCTTGTGCAATTTTGGCAATCAGTCTCGTAGCCTGCCAGTGAAAATTGCACAATCTTCCTAGTCAGTCACCTGGGTATGTTGCATGTCAGTCCTTAAATTTCTTTTGGTTTTCAATTGACATATTTCTTGCCATGAGTGTTTCTATGTCTCCGGGTATCACAATTGTTCATCTGCCTCTCAACGGTACAGGTACAATGGCTTCCAAGAGAGCAGGGTCAAAGCACACTGTCGAGAGTGTGACTGGAGATGCAATTGAGAAAGTGTCTATGAGCTTGCCTATCTACGACGACACACAGCTTTTCATAGACAAAGATATCAAGATGAAATGGAAGGACATCAATGATACATTCCCAAGCACATTTGAGGAAAAATTGGAAGACCGTAGGGTCTATGTCAACATACACAAGTCTGGCTTGTACTGGATTGCATGCAAGTATCCCGCATTTTCATGTGTGGACATGATCCATTGGATTGTCTCGCATACTAATCCATAGAAAATGGTGTTGAGCAGTGCCAGTGGAACATAACTTTCTACCTTCAGGGTGAAGGATTTTTAGGAGATGTATCACTTTCCAAACTAGTGATCATGATGGAGAAACCCTTCAACAGACCCAACAACAGTCCAAACTCAAGAGATATCTAGAAGAGTTGGGTGAAAGAGCCAACCAAGCTCACAACAACACCTATCCAAGTTTACATGACAAAGACACTATGGAAGACATATCAATTCTTGGTCATCTTTGCATGCAGCTTATAAGGCCAAGAGAGCACAGAGACCTTCCCGTAGAGTTGGGTGATCGTGTTGGCTTAACTGGCCAAAAAAGGAAGACCTTGCAACTAATCCGACATGTTGGCTCTCAGGTTGAAGGAACAAGTGACAGAAGCCCGACATCCACCCAAGGGTCAGCAAGTGAAGATATACATGTCCACTTACATACTAGATGCAGTCTGTTCCCGTCAGCAGTTCCCAAGCTTGGGTTGGGCATGGACACCTTTGGAAACCTCTGTGAATACTTATTGTAGATTGTTCTATGAATGCAGCTTCTGCAGAGTTATCATACATTTATCAGACCACTTCGTCACCCTGGTGTACAATATGATATTTGAGCAGGATCCACCTTGGATGTCGCAGGCATCAATGGAGGTATTGATTGAAATAGCAGATTGGTATGCCTCACCCCTTGGCACCTTCATACGGATGTACAATGCGAAGAAGGCTCTGCATGTTTTACCAATGTTTTCCATGGACACGCTCTTCATGCAAGAAGTTTCGTATCACATCTCGACAGGGTTGTCAACTAGACTGCACAGGAAGAAGAAGCCACCTTGGCCCACTCTTCTTTTGTGGATCAAGTTGTATGAGATGCAGAATCTCAAGCATGTTGAGTCTGAGATGGAGGAATTCAAAAGATTCAAATTCGGCACTAGAAGTTTTAATCTGTATGACTCACATTGCTTAGTGAAGGACCATTGTGCAAGAGTGCAACATCCTTCGATCCACGAGGCATGTCATTGGCTAAGGAGGATCCATGGAGATACTATTATCACTTCTCCAGGCTCAATGAACTGGCTGACATAGGTGTAGAGTTGTTAGCAAAGCGGAAGGAAGAAACATCACAAAGAGTAGCTTCATCAACAACAACAGACGGTAGTAGACCCGCATGTGACAAAGGTAAGAGGAAGTTTGTTGATAATGTAGAGGTAGAGAAAAGCTGCAAGTTCAAGACAAACCGACTTGTGTTGAAAGCAACTTTGGAGATTGAGGTGAAGAAGCAACATCGCGACAGGAGGATTGCTTTGAGGCGGAGAGAGAAACAAAGGATGGGGGAAACAATAAAGGAGTTGCAGGAGTTGAAGCGACAACTCAGGGAAGAACATGAGTTGGCGGAAGAGAGAAGGAAGTGCAGCAAGGATAGGTACAATAGAAGGCGCAACATACACAGATTGACGAAAATATGCCCAAATAGGTTACAGACTCATCCAGACAGGTGGCATAGAGTAGACAGGGTGAGTAGTCACAGGAGCAAGACTTAGCTCAAGAGATTGAAAATATGCTAGAGCAGATGGACATGGATATGGTTAAGCCAGATTCAAATTAGGATAATGACCTCATGCCCCAAGAGGTCACTCCACCGACTTCACTAGATCTGGAAGCAACCCAAGTCCCAAGTGATCAAGGAGACACAAATATCCTTGAAGAAAATACAAAAGCATAGATGAACACCATATCTTTCGATGAGTCACAACATAGAGTTGTGTAGTCACGCAGAGTGCCCACTCTGAATGTCCATATATCTTCTACATAGTTTGAAGAATGAGTGGATGTATCTGATGTCCACAAGCATCCAGCAACATTGGTTGATGCTACGAAAGCATATGCCGAAGCCACCATCTCGAGTGTTAGATTCTTGATAGCTAAAAATGAGCGTATTGATCCAGTATACTTTGGCTTATAGATGTATGAAAAGAATCACATGTAAAATTGTAGCTTAACACAGAAATTCAATGTACACTCAAGAAAAGAAGAAGAAAGTACACAAAGGCACAAAAAGAAGACACCAAAGCTTGATAACGGAGTTCATCCAATTAGGACTACGTCTCCGGGCCCAACTTAAACAATGGGGATGCCTTTATATTAAATGGCATGAAAGAAGAGAATTTACAATCATCAACTGCATACAAGAGGCTTACACCTCCAATCTGAAAGATGGTTGTGAGATGGAGGTCTCAAATGGAGAAGTGGGCAGCACCAATGTGCCCTGGCATTGAAAAGGGCTGAAAACATCTAAAACTTGTCCCAAATGGACAAAGTGCACTATCAACCTCCTGCCAAATGAAACATTGTGCTACAAACATCCTCCCCCCAGGCTTTTCCAACTATTGGGCTTTTATCATGGGTCTTTTGGACAAAATTCCATTTAAATTGGGGTTGTCTGGTTCATGATAGAGACCGGTGGCATAGAAGAATTGGTGGGCACAACTGACCCATAAAATAGTCTTTTATCATTGAGGTGATAATGCTCTAAAAACTCCAAAGAACACTGAAATTTGACCAAATATTTAAGTCTTGGACTTCAAGAAACATTAAATCGGGCATATTTTCTTTATCGGGTCCGTGCCTGATATCGCAATCAACATATCCGGGGTGCATAGTCCTGTTAAACGGGGATGGCTGACCGCCGACTACCGATCATAGATATCAACTTTGGTTGATTACATCAGCATCCTGCTCATATCACCCCAATGCTTTATCGCCAATTGCATTGCAAGTCGGCCCTTGCCATCGCCGATATATACATATATATAGCCCTCTGATCCAGTTGCCTTCTGATCCGCCGATCCAATTTAATCAGAGATCAGCGATTGAGGTTTCCTCTGCACCCTTCTTAAATCCACCTCCATTAATCCCCCAATTGCGATTTTTGGCCTTTTAAGGCTTAAACCCATTTTTAAAGGGAAAATCCTCATTTTCTTAAGGAACAAAGCAACCTTCTTCTCGCGATAACTTCACCATCCGGACTTGGATTGAAGTGTTGTTCACACCATTGGAATCAGGATGGCGAGATCTATGCTCTAGTCCTGAGTTGACTTCATTCAAAACACTTTGATTTATAAGCTTTTCCATGCCATTGTTTTTGAAGATCCACCTGGATCAATCCTCCCCATTGAGGAGCTTTTGGACCGCCAAAAGCTTTTCATTAGTCAATTGGCAAGTGAGGGAATTGTTCCCTCACTTTATCTTTCTCCATCCACTTGGCCTTGCTGGGGTGCATTCCTTGAAACCAACTCGAAGGTATTCTACATCTCCTCACTGTGAAGTCCTGGTTCTTTTTTCAAGGATGATGTCTTCGAGCAACTCATCGAGATATTCTGGTGCAAAATCATCGACTGTAGGAACTATGCCTACCTCATCAGTGTCCATGATCAAAGGTGGTTCATACAGATTTAGGTTATCCACATTCACTACTGAGTACATCTACATATATATTGGAAAGTCAAGATGAAAGGCATTATTCCCAATCTTCTTCAAAATAGTGAATGGTCCATACCGGATTGGTCGCAGCTTCTATCCTTCCCCCTTCATCCTGTCGTTGCTAATGTGGAACCACATTTTGTCACCCACTTGGAATTGATGGTTGACTCAGTGTTTATCATGTCAAGCCTTGTAACGAGCTTGAATTTTCTCCAACTGCTCTTCCACTGCTTGGTAAATCAATTGGATTCGCTGAATGAACTGATGAGATTTGTCCCTATCATTACGTCCATTGGAGCCATCTTCCCTTCCAAAGACCATATGAAAAGGGTCCTTTGGTAGGTAACCAAAACATGTCTCGAATGGTAAACGTTGTGTAGATGAATGCACTGGTCAGTTGTAGGAATGTTGTACATATGGGAGATGTTCATCCCACAGCTTGGGATGTTTCCCACAATAGCCTCGTAATAAGTGTACCACGGTACGGTTTACAATCTCTGTCTGTCCGTTAGTCTGCGGATGAAATGTCGTGCTTCTTTTAAATTTGGTGTCCATCATCCTCCACAAGCTGGTCCAAAAATCTCCAAGAAAGCGAGAGTCCCGATCTGACACAATTAATGTGGGTAATCCAAAGTGGACCCAAACATTTTGAAAGAAAAGATAAGCAGTCTTCTCTCTAGTAATCTACTTTTTACAAGGCACAAGAATAAACATCTTGCTAAAACAACCAACGACAACATACAAATAGTCGTGACTCTTCCTAGACAAGGGTAAACCTCCTACAAAATCCATTGACACGCTTTCCCATGGACAACTCGGAATAGGGAGTGGTGTGTAGATCCCAAGTTTTCTATTAGAGGGCTTTGAAACAAAACACATCACACAACCTTTTACATAGCGAGTCACAATGTTTTTCATATGAGGCCAAAAACAAAATCTCTGTACATGACATAAAGTCTTTTCGACACCAAAGTTTATAGACACGAGAAAGGTGTGGGTCTCTCAAATTACATGTACTCTTTCCACTGTGGGAATACACAATTTACCAAGGTGATACAACAATTTCCCCTGCAAGTGATAGTTGTCCACCTATGAACCATGGGTTAGTTTTTCATAAACCTCCTTAAAGTCATCATTGTTAGCATATTGTTCAGTGTAACACTCAAAAGATAACGAAGCATTATGCAAAATAACAAAAGTAGAAATAGGAGGGCGAGATAGCATATCGACCACTTTATTGCTAGTGCCCTTCTTATACTTTATTACCAGATAAAACTATTGAAGAAATCCCATCCACCTGAAATGACGAGATTGCTACAACTTGGTTTGTGACTAAAGGTACTGCAAGGGCTGATGATTTGTATGGATGATGGTCTCCTTGTCGATCAGGTAGTGTTTCCACTTTTTCACATTTTTCACCAAGGCATAAAGCTCCTTGTCATAGGTGGGATAGTTTATCACAGCTTGAGAAAACTTCTCGGAATGGTAACAAATTGGCTTCTTTTGTTGCATCAGTACAGCTCCCATGGCATAACCGTTGGCATCAGTTTCGATCTCAAATGGCTGTTGGAGATCAGGTAAGGCTAAGACTGGCGTGGTGCTGATCTTTTCCTTCAATGTTTTGAAGGACTTCTGTTGTCTTCCTCCCCATTGGAAGAGCTGTTTCACACTGTCAATGAGTGCAAAGGTGCTGCAATAATAGAGAAATTAGCAATAAATCTCCTCCAATACTGGACTGAACCTAAAAAGCTACGGACCTCGGTTACACTAGTAGGCTTATGCCAATTTACAATTGCTTCAACTTTAGAGGGATCAATTTTTAACTGACCATGACCAACAATATGACCTAGGTAACCCAAAGAGGTTTTCCTGAACTCACACTTTGACAATTTTACAAAGAGTTTTTCTTTTTTCAGTACATCAAGTACTTTCTTTACATGACACACATGTTCAGACAAACTCTTCTAAAGACAAGTATAACATTTAAATATACAAGAACAAAATCATTAATGAAAAGATGAAATATATCATTCATAACCCGTAGAAAGGTGGTTGGAGTGTTGAAAAATCCGAATGGCACCACCATCCATTCGAACAACCCCTGCTTGGTCTTGAAAGTGGTTTTCCACACGTCCTGATCTGCAATTCTGACTTGGTGATAGCCACTGCACAAATCCAACTTTGTGAAATAAACAACACTCTTTAATTGGTCTAATAAATCATCTATGTGTGGTAGGGGATAGCGATTTTTCACAATTATCTTGTTGAGCGTGTGGTAATCCACTCACATCCACCAAGTGTTGTCTTTCTTTGGCACTAAAACAATCGGCGAACCACATGGAGAGGTGCTCGGCCTGATGATGCCTTGGTCCAACAATTCCTACATTTGTCTCTTGATTTCCTCCATCTCAATCGCCGACATCCTGTACAAGCCAATATTTGGCAGAGGGGCATCATGCTATAGATGGATTCCATGTTGGATTTCCCTCTTTGGAGGTAATCCCTTCAGTTCTTGAAACAACTCATCATAATTAGAAATCAATTCAGTTAATTCCTATTTATGCTCCCGATCACATCCCTGGAAAGCATCAGTGAATGCTGCCTCCTTTTCCCTTACAACCATAAGCATGCATCCTTTACTCGAATTCACCAATCTTTTCATTTGTCCAATGCTTACAAGGCTGGCATTAATTTTATTTTGATGAGACCTCACTATATATTCTACCCCATCCTTGGTGATTTGATATGTGTTCTCCTGACGAAAAAATACTTCCTTTCTATCATACAGGTATGGACTCCCTAACACCATGCCACAGATGTCCAATGGTATTACATCCAATTCTACTTTGTCTACTAGCTTAGACATAATCACAAATTTGACCTTGCACTGCTGGGTTACATTAAATTTTTCTTTATGATGTATCCATTCTAGTGGGTAACGTTTCAGGTGTGGTTTTGTCTTAAGCCGAGTTTCTTTACCAGGGATTCTGCAATTAAATTTTCTTGGGACCCAGTATCAAAGAGAGTTTCAACTTTGTTATGATTTACAACAACCCTGATATGAAATAATTCAATTCTTTTTCAGTCATTCGAAAGGGACTTATTTACAGAACTGGTGCCTTCATTAAATTAACAGGAGTTGTAAGAGTACCTTTTTCTCCCACTATTGTGACCAACACTTCATCTCTCGAATCCGATCCAAGGTCTTGCTGGGCTGCTGCCACTGTTTTCTGCTTCCCTTTTCCTCCATACTTCTTTGGACGCCTTTCTGGGTGCTGCTTCCAATGGTGATTGTCATCGTGGCCTTGCTTCTTGTAGTGATTGCAATAAGGCCGCTCTCCTTCTTTGGTTGCTACTGTTTTCTTCTCCTTCCCTTTCCATTTCACTTTGGATTTACCATTGGGAGATTTGAACGATGGCTTTCTAGACTGATCATATGTTTCATTCTTGCCCCTATTCTCAATATGAATTGCTTTTATGTTGTCTGAATCAATAGTGGTTGGTTCAAACAATAACAAAGAATGCCTAATATAACTATGTAGCGAGTCAATATACTTAGTTATAGCTTTAGTTGTATCAAGTGCAATACCCAAATTCAGTGCTTGCTTCCTAAATTCTTCTGTAAAACTCTGAACATCCTACCCTTTCCCTTGCCTTAAATATTTCCAATTCATTAAAGCTTTCTGCTTGTATCCTAAGGGATAAAACTATTCCTTTAATTTAGAAGTGAAATCAGGCCATGAGGAAAAGAGCTTACCTACATTCTTACTACTCTATAATTTGCTCTCCCACCAAACGAGAGTCGTGCCGCTCAATCATAGGGAGGCTAGTTGGATCTTTGCCTCATCCTCTATGATTTGCTGAATCCTATAGTAGACCTCAATCTGCCTAATCCAATTATTAAGTTTCTCTACGTTACTTTCAACACTAAACATAGGAAGATAAAATTTAACATCTAATTTATGGAAGGGTTTCTTAGATGCATCCTTTGAATTTCTACAATTATGGTGGTGAGAGGAAGGAGAACCTTCACTCCCATAAGGAGAAGGAGGGGGTTCTTCTCCACCCATTCCCATGTGCTGAACCTTGTCCTTCTATATTCCTCTCTTCTGTTTTCTCCAGTCTTAAAACTAGCTGATTGATATTATTTGCCATTGAATAGAAGGTATTTCTGAAATTACGCTCCTCTTCAAGATGAGCTTCATCTTCAGCCATGCTTCTTCTTTGAGGTGCACACCTTGCTTCTGGATCGAAAGGTACTAGTTCCCCTTCGCCTCTTTGAAGCCTTCTTCTTGTTAGCATACAAACATGTGATTCACATCTAAAAAGCCCTGCTCTGATACCACTTGATCCAAGATACTTTTTCTTATAGATGTATGAAAAGAATCACATGCAAAATTGCAGCTTTACATAGAAATTCAATGTACACTCAAGAAAATAAGAAGAAAGTACACAAAGGCACAAAAAGAAGACACCAAGGCTTGATAACGGAGTTCATCCAATTCAGACTATGTCTCCAGGCCCAGCTCAAACAATGGGGAGGCATTTATATTAAATGGTATGAAATAAGAGAATTTAAAATCATCAACTGCATATAAGAGGCTTATATCTCCAATCTGAAAGATGGTTGTGAGATGGAGGTCTTAGATGGAGAAGTGGGCAGCACCAATGCATCCCTGGCTTGGAAAAGGGTTGAAAACATCTAAAACTTGTCCAAAACAAATGAAGTGCACTATCAGCCTCCTGCCAAACGAAACAGCGTGCTGCAAACATCGTCCCCATGGGCTTTTCGAACTATTGGGCTTTTATCATGGGTCTTTTGGAAAAAATCCCATTTAAATCGAGGTTGTCCGGTTCACAATAGAAACCAGTGGCGTAGAAGAATTGGTGGGCACAATTGACCCATAAAATAGTCTTTTATCGTTGAGGCGATAATGCTCTAAAAACCCCAAAAAACATTGAAATCCGACCAAATATTTAAGTCCCAGACTTCAAGAAACATTAAATCAGGCGTATTTTATTTATCGTGTCCATGCCTGATATCACAATCGGCATATCGGGGGTGCACAGTCCTATTAAACGGGTGATGGTCGACCACCAATCAATGATCGTCAATATCGGCATTAGCCAATTGTATCGGTATCCCACTCATATTTCCCCGGTGCTTTAACATCGATCACATCGCAAGTCGGCCCCTGTCATCGTCAATATATACATATATATAGCCCTCTGATCTGCCGATCCGATTTAATCGGACATAAGCAATTGAGGTTTCCTCTGCGCCCTTCTTAAATCTGCCTCCATGAATCTGCCAGAGTAGAGTTGAGGAGAGCGATACTGGATGAAGTATCACCTCTCGAGATAGCCATGCGATGATCTAGACTTATGCACGAATGTAATAAAGTACAGAATTAAACATAAATACAGAGATGCAGTAGAAATAATACTTCATTTCATTAATGTAAAATACTGAAATATGCTTACAAATAGAAATGGAAATAAACTAGCTCGAGCGATGGTAGCTTATCTCTGAGAAGAGATGTGGCGGTTACATGCCTCTGAATTGTGTTACAATGAGGCTCAAAGGCCTATTTATTGTTGAGAAACAATGGAAAACCCTAAACATTCAAAAACCTAACCCTAGGAGATGAAGCGCCAAACTATGGGCCCCGTTTGGGTAAATTGGTACATCAACTTCCTGGGGACATAAATTTGGCATAGGACCTCCGTTTGATGCGCAAAATACCTCATTATAAGTATCTATCCGAGGACTACAACTTTTTAGTGAGAAACATTAATTTAGGAGCCATGTATGTCCTGTTTTTTCAAAAAAACGTCGTTTAGGGCCTCAAAACGACTCCAAAAGTTCAGGATCCGAAAAAACTATAAAAAATAGTAAATAGTGCTACAATTAAGGAAACAGAAAAATTGAAAGAGATAGTTGTGGGGGTCCAAGTGTGATAGGAAGGTGGCCACCAACATCCACCTAGATCATGCAAACGTTGTATTCTAGATTCGACACCATGCATAAGTCAGTTATCCATCTCAATTGTTGGTAGTAGTGTTGTGTTAGGAGAGCACACATCTTGTCAAATTTACATATTGTTGTTGATCACATGAAAACATGGACAATGACGTACAAAGGATCCCCATTGCACTTTCCAAAGATGATGAAACAAAAGGCGGTAGAGTTGAAGGCATGCATCTAGAGCTAGATCTAGGACTATGAGGAACTCCCGCAACTCATCACTAGTTTGTAGGCTTCACATGTACAGGTTTTCAGGAGCATGGATGTCATTTTGTGCATGCATGTGATCCCATCTGTTGGCACCCTCTCCGAGGCGAAGTCAAAGAACCATGTCCAACTGGAGCTGGACATGTACTTTGATGAGTTGATGTGCATAGCCACCAGCACACACTTAGAGATCAATGCAGAAAGTATGGATCAGTATGTTGCTAGCCCGCTGCACTCAAGACTATGATGCACATGTTATTAGATGAGTTGGAAATATATGCCAAATTAGTGTACCTAGATGCAATGGAGGCAAGAGTTCGCTTTCAGCAGGATGTCACCATTAAGCACGCGGACACCATAAAAGGCTACCAAGCTTGGCATTAGTTTGCCTCCGTCAATCATCATGAGGATTTTGAAGAGTTGGTCTTCCCACAATTGTTTGATTCTTAGTGATGTCTTGCATGGCTTACTCAAGCCTATTTTTTCTCACATGGGTACATGTGCAGATTGTAATGTAAACATGTTGTAACAATGAAAGACCAAGTCTCGATAGTTGAGTGTAACAGTCATGTAGTAGTTGAAGATTCATGAGGATAGGTGAAGAGCCACAAAGGGGAATGTCAAGGGGCACCCCACCCTTTGCTATTTATAAAACCTCATAACTCATTGTACAGGATTTTAGGAGCCAAGCTTCCTATAGGTGTAACTTAGAGAAAGCTTAGAGTGTATTGTAACGAGCCTTGGCTTCTCCACAATGTAGAACTAGTATATCTCTTTGGAGGAGAAGGCGATAGTGACTATAGTGTTCCACTGTCGAGACTAGTGACTAGTCATAGTTGTATGTATGCTTGGATCTTTCATTTTCTTAATAAAAAGAGCTAACATGTTTCATGCATATGTTTTTATTGTAGTTTAGCTATCTTGGGTACTCTAACAATATATGTAGTTGTTATTTACACATGTATGTATGGACTATTTTGTATATGTTTGTATGAATCTTATCGAAATGTGTTGTTGGTATGACCATCACTTTAGATCGTCGACTAACCTACTTTCAAGCTTGTGATGTCTTTTTGCTTGTGTGTTCCCTTTCAAGCTAAGTGCTATCACAAGTTTCTAAGGGGCACACTCATCCCCCCGTTCCATGTGTGAGAGCCTTTCATGCACCTTCCTTCACTTGCTGCAACTGTCACACCCTTTCTACTAATAAGGACATCTTACTTACCTTTGCATGCAATCGTGGTCAAGGTGATATTGTACTACCCCACTGTTGGGACTCCTACACCAAACGATCTGAGGTCTAGTTGGGACTTCTTACCAGGGAGATTCCCTGACATGTTGGCAGGTCCAACATCGTCAAAACAACGCTAAATATTTTAAAATTTTCTTTCTTCGGAATAAATAAATAAATAAAATCTTGTAAATATGTTGAAATATGAGATACAAGGGGTCACTTCTCAATGTTGGATTGGAGTGGTTATTGATTATCTCACTGTCTCTTCTTCCTTATTAAATATGCTCTTGGTCTTGTTTTAAGTTCTAAAGTAGAATCTGTAGCATTGAGGACACCTTTTTTCACACTTTAAAGATTGATCTCTTTAAATTGCAGATTCTGGCGATTCCAAGTTAGTGATTAATCGGGAAAGTAGAAAAGTTCAAATGCAAGGCTACAACCTTTGCTTTTTAAAATTAGGGAATCTCTAGAGAGTTTGGAGTGGCCTTTTATTTTGCTATATCTTTAGAGAGATAAATATCAAATCCAATGAACATTCCAAGGGAACATTGCCAATTCATGATGGGTGCTCTATCATTCACGAATTCTTTCAAGACATGATAGTTCATGATTTGTCTTTCTCCTTTCAAATTTTATGATGATGTGTAGACCTGCTCTAAATATGAAATGTAGAAATCCCACTTGTGGTAGGGATTTTTGAGTTTTGTGTGACTTGTGAGGTTTTTTAAGTATGTATGAATAGGTTCACTAGAGACACATTGATCTTTTTTGTGGGAGATTGAATTTTGGTTGGTTTAAAACACATTGTAATAGAAAATTCTCATAAATATCTAGTGCATCTCACAAGGAGATTATATGCATATTTTTTTAAAAATATAAAAACTTTCTTCATTTCTAAAATATATATTAATATTAAAAAATGGGTTTCCTAGTAAACCATGAAAAAGAAAAGCACTAGTTTCAAATCCTTAGATTAAAGGAAGAGGAACACTATAAAATCTTATCCAAAGGAATATGGTGGGTTATTTGGATCTAAGATTGTATTACTAAAATATATTCTTACTAAGGTTGCACTACATAGATATATTATTAGTCCTTGCCATGTTAGGGAATATAGTTTTCATTGAATTTATATTAGTTTGTTGATTTTGTGTACCTTTTCCATTATTTGGTGAAAAATGTTTATTAATATTGTTTTTATACTGATTTCTACGGTACAATGTCAAATTTTATAACATTTTATATTGGCCCATGGATGAGACTAAATATATTGGAGTGGAGGGTGACATTTTTGAAATATTTATGAAACTTGTAAAAATATATAAAGAAACAACATTAACAAATTTTATTAATGTTCTAATGCTTCCACTGAATTAATAGTTCTATCATGACATTGATATTGCATTAATGAAACTTTGATGGCATGAAAAAAATCAATGCATATCCATTCACTACTAATTACACCAATGGTCAACATTGTCAGCGATGATTATATTTTCTCATGAAATCCTCAATTCTTATGTTTTTATGTAGTATAATAGATGCATCAGTTGGTGCAATTTCTTGGGCTTTAAATGTTCTAGCTTGGGCACACTTTCATTAGAAGAAGAATTAGTTATATTGTGGCTTCACTTTCAAGCTTCATTAAAATTTTTGCATGAAGAAGCGATTATAGTTGAGGTTGAGGTGGTGGCCCTTTTAGTGCCTTTGGCAAAGGCACACTTGCAATGGTAATCAATATCCTTATAATTTAATCATACATAGGTATGGTCCCAAGAGATGATGTTTCATTACCCAAGATGATTACTTGAGATGAACTTCCAATACATTTACAATATCTTCTCTTTCTTGTTCTTGTTTCCTAATCATGTCAACTGGTTCTTAGTCTATATTTATAGTATGTGACGAGAAAAAACAAGTGATTAGATTAGGCAAGAGAGAAAGATAAAAGCTATAATTAAATATTTTAGGTTGAGACATAGAAGTTGAACGATATGAATCGCCCACTAAAATAAGAGAAAGATATAAAAATATAAGTATAAAGACATAGTTGTACATAGCAAAAATTTAAAACCTTTTAATTAATTAAAATTTACATATTCTTAAATGCATTGGTAAAAAGAAATAAAACACTTTCTTACTCTATTTTTGAAATATTTTTTTTCAAAAAATCCAAATAAAAAATTTTCTTACACTACTTTTGATTTACTGTTTTTCAAAAAAATCATTTTATACTTCATTTTAAAGTAATAATTATTTATAATTCAAATATTGAATCTTTAAAATAAATAATATAGATTGTAAATATTAAAATTTGACACTAATATTGAATCATATGAACCATAATAGCCAGGGCAATATTGACAAGGATAAAGATATAGACACCAATAATAACAAGGGTAAGATTAAAATAAAGATAAAGATAAAGACATAGTTGTGGATAAGAAAATTGTAAAGCCTTTGAGTCGGTTATTGGTGGAGAATACAGGCAAATGAAACAAAACAGGCGAGATATGGATATAGCCAAGTAGGAAGACCAAAATTAACTAAAAAACCCAATATCACAAAAGTGGTGAGTAAATAACCCTGAAAGACATAATTATCCATGATAATAATTATCTTTCAATCAATTATTTGTGGGAGAGTCTGCCCAATATTGACACATTGATTACCTTTTGAATATGCACATGCCTTAATAGTTTAACCTCTTATTGATACATTGATTACATTTTGAATATGCATATGTATTAATAGTTTGGCCTCTTGATTCCAACTCTCTTTGTACTTTACCAAAAATTGGATAAACGACCAAATATTAAAAAAGTGTATATTATTTTTTAAATTTGCAAATTTAAATTTTAAAGTGGAAAATTATATTTCATTTGTAAAATTTGATTTATCTCAAATATTTATATTAGATTTATTTTATCAATTTATAATAAAAAATATATCACACAAAGTAATATTAATCTTTTTATTCGAACTGTATAAATTTTAAATCTTTAAAATAACAAAATGTGAATAGTATATTTATTACACTCGGAGGAGAGTCTAGTAATTATTTCGACTCATTCAAATTAATATCAGCTCGCGTAAACTTTGATTTTTTTGATATCAAATCTTTAAGTATTCCAGAAATCGTTCGGGCCCTCCGATGTCGCTTCTCTCCCTGTCTCCTGAATAGATGACTAACTCGGAGTGCAGCTCAATTCCCTGAGTTTTCATCGTACAGGTGTGAATCGGGGCCACGTTTGAATAAAGATGATTTGCACGTGGCATATAAAAGATGGATGACGAATAAATCGGTGTCCAGCTCAATTCCCTGAGTTTTTGTTGTCAAGATCTGAGCTTTGTTAATAACAAGGGCCACGTTCGAATAAAGATGTTTCCACGTGGCATATGAACAACACTGACGAATAAATCGGCGTCCAGTTCAATTCCCTGAATTTTCGTCGTCAAGGTGTGAGCTTTCTGAATAAGCGGGGCCACGTTTAAATAAAGATGCTACTTTCTCAAAAGAAAAAGAATGGTTCGTAGAAGATGGTAGTACTTGGATATATTTTGAAGTCGTCCATAGAGGTGACGAAGAAATTGTCGCGTACCCCAAATCCCTGGCTTTTCGCGAACGTGAGAGAGACGTTTCAATAAAGAACACGGTAGTTTAATATTTAGCCTCTTAGTGATACATTGATTACTTTTTCAACGTGCATATGTATTAATAGTTTCGCCTCTTGATTCGGCCGACACATTGATTACCTTTTGAATATGCACGTCTTAATAGTTTCGCCTCTTGATTCCAACTCTCTTTGTACTTCACCGAAAATTGGATAAACGACCAAATCCAGAAATCGTTCGGGCCCTCCGATGTCGCTTCTCTCCCCGTCTCATGAATAGACGAATAACTCGGAGTGCAGCTCAATTCCCTGAGTTTTCGTCGTACAGGTGTGAATCGGGGCCACGTTTGAATAAAGATGTTTTGCACGTGGCATCTAAAAGATGGATGACGAATAAATCGGTGTCCAGCTCAATTCCCTGAGTTTTTGTTGTCAAGACCTGAGCTTTGTTAATAACAAGGGCCACGTTTGAATAATGATGTTTCCACTTGGCATATGAACACCACTGACAAATAAATCGGCGTCCAGTTCAATTCCCTGAATTTTCGTCGTCAAGGTGTGAGCTTTCTGAATAAGCGGGGCCACGTTTAAATAAAGATGCTACTTTCTCAAAAGAAAAAGAATGGTTCGTAGAAGATGGTAGTACTTGGATATATTTTGAAGTCGTCCATAGAGGTGACGAAGAAATTGTCGCGTACCCCCAAATCCCTGGCTTTTCGCGAACGTGAGAGGGACGTTTCAATAAAGATGGTAGTTTGAACTTTGTTCCTGCTGAAATAAAGAACACAGTAGTTTGTCAAAAAGAAAAAACACAGTTGGGCTATTTAGTAATATATATTATATTTTGAGATTTTTTTAATAATAATGCATTATGTATTGTTTTTTTTGTTATGTTTACCGTGGGCATAGAAACAGAAGTAACGAAGAAATTGTGGCGCAGCCCAAAGTCCCTGCATTTTCGTGAAGGTGCGAGCCACGTTTGAATAACGACCGCAGTTTGTCAAAAAGAGAAAAACACGGTTGGTTGTCCTACTTCAAGTTCAATATATTATGAAGTCATCCTCACACTGTTTTGGCCCAGTTTTAGGAGACTTTTTAGAAGTTTGTCTGTTTTTCTAGTTTATTTTTTCTAAAATTTAGTCCACTTCGTTTTGGGACTCTTTCCCATCCCATCCTATCTCATCTCATGTATTGACTTTGCCACGTGGTTTTTTGAAAGAGGAGATCGTGTTTTCCGTATGTTTTCCATGGCATATAGAAATACTGCTATGGAATAATCGGCGCGCCAATTCCCTTGAGTTTTGGGCAAAGTTACGTTCTTTGTTAATCACTGGGACTCCGTTTGAAATGGTATTTATTAAAAGCATAAAAGATTGGTATCATTTGAATATATTGATGATGGTGATAATGTTTAATGTTTATTAAGACTAAATTTTGGTTTATTAAACATAAAGAAAATTTAAAATTTTATTTTTATACTAAAAAAATTTGGAGAGAAACTTTCCATGATCACTGTAATTTTGGTGGTAACCTAAAATAAAATATATATATTATTTTATGTCCGCGTCTCATATTGTATCACTCAAATATATTATAAAATATATATATTTTAATTTATGTATATTATTGTTCGCACTTTCACGGGGAGGAAATCATAGCCAAGAGGGTATGACCTTAGAGTACACATTCTAAATTTAAGTTATATTTTAAAAACAATTATCCATTTGCATTTTTTTTAAATATAATTTTGAAATTAAATAGTTATGCTAATATATTGAGTAGGTTTAAATTTGGCGTGGAATAAAGTTTAGTTAACTATAGCTGTCATATTTAATTTCCATGTTGTGTTTTATATTAATTTTCACAATCTTGTATTAATCAAATTTTTATGGATATTTGAAAGATGGTTAAAGCATTGGGTTGGGTTAGTAAGATGGTTAGGTTTCCATTTTTTTAAGAATAAGTTTATCAATTGAGTTTTTATTTATCTTTGGATGTTTCTCTCTACTTATTATTGGATTACAATAGTGATGGTAATTGTTCACACTATATGGAATGCTTATGACATTTAATTTATTCTACAAAGGGGATTTAACGAGCATTAGAAAGTTATGGAAAAGGGTTGAAGGTTGGGTTAGATTCATAAGTTGTCATACAACTATAAACCACATTTTATGTTTTAAATCACCTAACTACACTTCGAATCATCATTAAGGAACTTCATAATAATAAAACAAATATTTTATGTTGTTTTATTGACTTTAGGAAATATTTTGATACAATGCTTAGATATAACATTTGGAACATATTATAAGAGCTAGATGTTCCTTTGAGCTAGAGAGATGTTGCTCTGAGTTGAGGGTTGGACAGAAGAAGTTAATTGTAATATGGGATTTAAGCAAGTTTTTCTTTTATCTACTACTATTTTGGGAATTTACATTGACATTAAAGAAACGCTTGGAAGATGCAAGTTGTGCTACAACTAATTTAACTATAATTGTCATCATACTTCTTCTTTATATGGATGATATGATTCTTATGGTGAGATGTCTCTTTAATATTGACAAGAAAATGAGAATTCTCAAGGATTTATGTTCTAGCATAGGTGTGTTAGTAAACATTGGTAAAAATAAGCTTATGATAATCAAATCCAAAAAAATTGCTTACACTAATTTTGTGTATGGAAATAACAACCTAGTGTTGGTTACTTCGTACAAATATCTTGGAGTTCACCTCCATCATAAGCTTAATTGGCACTATAACATTGAGAAATGGATTAATGGAGGGCGATAAACCTATTTTGGTCATGAAAATAAATGTCTATTCATGGAAATTTTTTGTAACACCCTCTTCCCACATTTACCCAAGCTAACTAGTTGACCGGGGTAAACATGTGATGAGAGGCCACTATAATGTGATTCAACCTCCTAGGTCACCTTAAGGAAGTGGAACGGATGGAACACAACCAAATTGACCTTCTAAACATGCTACCGAACCTTCAAGAGCCAACTCACCCTTCCAGGTGACCAACCCCTTAGGGAACTCAACATGTTTAATGACCTAGAGCCCCAGTCGCTCCCTTGCCAAGGCATGCATGCGACTAAAAGCCCCCGTCACTCCCATGAGCCTGCCTGAGTGCGATTGTAGCCTAATTTTGTCAATGTTATGCCAACCATTGCAAGATTTAAGGCTAATTTCCAGGGCTAGGACCCAATCACTGCCCAAAACTCCAAGAAACTTCCATAAATAATAAACAACACTAAGACAATGGTACTAATGAAAACATTTGATCAATGACATGATTGGACCCCTACTAGTTATGATAGGCGTTTCGTCAAACATGTCACAAAGATGTAATCTACAGGTCATAACAACAGATATGAGCATAGGGGTCTCATACTTAGAGCATTGATGCATTATCACATTAGTTGCATTATCATCTATTAGGTCACATATTCATTGCTCTTTCATTCACAAATCAAAACATGATGAGATCCATACATCGTCATTGTCATAAAACATTATCATAATCAGCATATAACCAACAAAAATAACAAGGATATAACACCTCTAAAAAACACATATAAACAAGTATATTTACCCATCATATCCAAGAGGAAAGAATATCTTATTAACATATTCAAAATGAAACCAATTATGTGACTTCCACGAATCACTCAACCATGATAGACTAGGCTAAACCAAAACTCTCTTTCATCTAGTCACCCTCATGCCATATTCGAAGGCTGAATGTGAGATCTCATGAAATAATCAACCAAGACCAAACCAGGATTTCTAGAGGCCAAACCACCTCAAACCTGAATGAGTGATCCCACCTCATAATCAGACATCACTAATCATCATTAGATCGGTTTCCACCCAAGTTGACTAGGGCTCCAAAGCGTTTTTTCGAACCAGGCGTTCCAGGACTAGTAACTCAACCTACCAAGGGCTTCCAAATCATTTGTCCAACCAAGGCTTCAAGGACTAGTAACTCAACCTAAGTTGTTACAGGGATTCCATAATGTTTGTCCAACTAAGGATTTTAGGAACTAGTAAATCAACCCGTAGCCAAAGGAACATGCGAGCCAACCAGAAAAACAAAAGGAAATGGACCCACAACACCACGACTATCTAGGAAATGGAAACGCTAGGAAAAACCAATGTCAATCCAGGAAATCCTCCATCCAATGACATATCATAACCAAGAAACCACATACATGTGCCATGGATGCCAAAACTAGCAAGGAAACCATACATGCACTCGATACCTGCAAAGAAATCTAGTTGTAGTTGTTGATCTAGTTGTCCTCCTATGATTTCATGCTCTTCCTTTGCCTTCTTGCTCCAAATCCCATGTATGTCACACTCCTCCAAGAGTGCTCCAAGAAAACTTTAAGTGTCCAAGATTATGATAGAGAGAGAATAGAGAGAGAACTCTAAGCTAAAACTGACAAAATTATACAAACTGATCCTCATAAGCCTCTTTATCAATGAGGCCTCTATTTTCTTCATTTTCCATTATTTTCCTTCATTTTTCTCCTCACATGCAACCTATGACCTTTCACCTTCCTTTTTTCCTATTTTCCTTTATTTTCATAAATAAAATTTCAATTAAAGCCTCTTTCCCTTCCAAAACCTTTTCCATTTCCTTTTTCAATTTCCTTTAGCCATAATAACTCAAATGAACACCCACTAGGATGTTTCTCCCACCATTCAACTTGGAATATGTCTCCCATGACCTTGGTCTTATAATTTTTTACATGAAGTTTTAACCAGGGTTGTTACAGAACCCTCTCCCTTGGGGAAACACTATCCTCGGTGTTCAATGGCACCTATAACCAGCAAGGCCGTTGAAAACAAAACATACCACTTACGGGAGCTTTATAACACAACTCTATATGATATTTGCAATAACAACTACATTTTATTCAACCAACAAATAACCATATTGTTCATGGAGCTTTATAAATCTTTCTCGATATAATATTTACAATAATATGCACATACACATATGCACATTTTCTCAACCAGCAAATAAAAGGATATGATGCCCGTATCAGCAACAAGGGAATCTGGTGGCTCACACCTCCATCCTCAAAGTAATACTAGGATTCACCTCCTTCGGAGGAAGTACAGAATCCACTGCCAAATTCAAAGTTGCATCCAATGTCCAGTGCTACAATCTTCTGCCACTTGTTCTCTCAATTAACAATTACTAACTCATTATTCCAGGGCACGCTCCCAATGTGCATCTGATTCCATATGGAAATGATAATGACAAAAATAAATCCATCCCCAAACTTCCCTTCTATGATACGCAGTCCCTTGGGAAATCCGGTCAACCCCTTCCATGCAGTCACACACCTTCCAAGTTCCGTCGGCATCCCCTTCTCTGCTACATAGTCCCTCAGGCAACCCCTCCCTTGGCAATATTTCCTCACATCAAAAGTCCAAAAACCAAGGCATGTACCTACCTCAAAACCATCATACCAGTCATAGCATGCTCATGGAAATCAATGAATATTATTGGGTACCAGTGTCCCACAATGGCCCTGCTTCTAAATTGATTTTCCAACATATTGTTGCCTATTCTAATTTCTTTCACTAATGTTGTTAATTCTTGCATTCCGTTCAACCACCCAACATGAACATTTCAACCATTTTTTCCGGTACCACGCACATAAATGCCATTAGATTCAAAATAAATTGAAATAACTTCAAATCATACCTCATTGGCAGCCTCTTCATAAGGTGCGCTTACACCTATGTTCACTTCCTGTCACAACAAGTCAAACTAGATGTTTGATCAAATAATCATGTATAAACATATCACATCCTATTTGCTAAAAAAACAACCATCATAAATCATAATCATAGATCACATGCATAATAAAACTAAAAGAAAATATTGATACTTATCCTTTAATTGGTCCTTTTTCTTCTAAATTTGACCTTTGTCCTTTCCATATGCACACCAGATCAGTTGCCACATCTTGCAAGCACCTAGTGGTTCTTTCTTTTCTTCAATCACATACATATGCACAATGTACATCAGAACACATATATCCACACACAGTGTATGTCACCACACAATACATACACCTACACCTGATATACATCACGACACATACACCTATACCCATTGTACAACACAACACAATACATACTCTTATATATAGTGTATAACACAATACACATACGTACACATAGTACAACACAACACAATACATACTCTTATATCTAGTGTATAACGCAATACAGATATGTACACATAGTACAACACAACAAATGCACATGTCACGATGCCATGACTACACCATGCACATACGTAGTATTACATGTACTCACCATAGCATGTACGACATACACACAATACCACATGTATACTAGTACCATAAGTACAACATGTACGCGGTACCACCTATACACAACACCACCTACACAATGTGTGCACAACATCACATGTACATGGCACCACCTGCACAACATGTACATAGTGCCAGATGTACACCGCACCACCTTTACAACCTGTACACAATACCACATGAACGACATGTACAAGACACGACATGTATGCAATGCCACATGCATGACATGTATACAACACCTCCTACAAACCGCACCACATGTACAACATGTACACAACACCACATGTACAATCATGCACACAACACCATATATACATAACACCACATGTACAACATGCATACAACAACATATGTACATAGCATTGCATATACCACATGTACATAGCAGCATATGTACACAACACCACATATCCAACATGCACACAACACCATATGCACACAAACTGCATATCCACCATACGCATGGTACAATATGCACACAGCACTGCATATCCAACATGTACATAGAACCATCTATACCCAACACTGCATATGCAATATGAACACAACACCATATATACAACAGGCACACAAAACCATAGGTACAATCACTAAATATACAATATGCACAACATATACACAACAATAGCACTGCACATCCAATACCAAATTGTCTCTACCAAGAAACCTTGCTTCCAGCTTCTCTCTGTCATCCACGATTATCCTAGCATGTCGTGGATCATGTTTTTTTCATTCCACTCATAAATTTTTCGAGGCTACTCTTCCCACTTGATTCCCCATAAGACGTGAAACCTCTTTCATGACATTCACCTACGTAAGCAATCATTTCTTCACAAGCATGATCCCTAACAACCATATTAGATAGATACACACACACACACCCACATATCTATATATATAAACATTAGCATAAACCATTCATGATCCTATCGAACAATGACATGCATATTGTTGGGTCCGCATAATACTAGTGATTACCCCATTAATATTGTAGTTATACCCTTATTAATATTTTTGTGCCCCTATTGTCCCCATTTTGTTCTTACTGTGACCCATAGAATCCCTCTATTATTATTTTTGTGGCTTTATATTATTATTTTTAGGTCGGCTGGGTTATATTGTGACTCCTTAGACTCCTATATATAGAAAGGAGGCTTTGTCATTTGAATCATCCAAGAATTGTTCATTTATGTAATATAAAGGAGGGTCCCCACTCGAAGAGGCTGAATTCTAAGGTGTTGATCTATCTTTTCTATCTTTTTCTTGAGCTGGTTACATAACATTTGGTATCAGAGCTTTGGATTCTAGGGTTTCGCTGCTCCAAATAGGTCATCGTGGCATTTTTGATATAACTTTTTTTTCTACAATGTTTCAGAAGTTGAAAAAAACCCATTTGAGAAGACATCACGCTAAATCTCAGATCCAAATTTCAGAGATTTTTGCGCTATATGTGCGAAGATATGATCTGAGGAAGTTGGGCTTTTTGCAAACTCCTGAATTACATTCCAAACAGGTGACCTGGGGAAAATCATCATAACTTTTTCTCTGAGCATTGGATTGAAATGTCGTAAGAAGGTGCAGAAAGAAGATGGACTGTAGTTTCTTCTATATATGTTTCAGAGCTAAAGGTCGAAACAGTGACTCATGGCACGTCGTACAAGTTCGCTCTATTGAACTAGTCTATAATCAGGTCACTGTGGGAGATTTCGCATAACTCTTCCTTGGAGAATCCAATTTGGATCAGACTGGTGGCATTAGAAAAAGGACACAGAGGGCTACCACAGATCGCAATTTCAGAGCTGGATGATCCGAAATTACATAGATACACCAGATTCAATATCAGGCTCCTACAAAGTGAAAAAAGGTGTGTAGTTTTTTTTAAATTTTTGCATAAGATTGGTTTGAAAATTTATTTTGAAGGAATTCAAAGGGCATAGTAGAGCATTATTATCGGTAACTGATGCCCCGAGGAAATAAAATGCAAACACCTATTAAGGAACCTGAAAGCTCTAGCATGACTCATGAAGAAGAGGAAGAAATGCTACATGATATATCAAAATTACAAGACCAAGTGCAAAAAATGCCAGCCTCACAAAAGCTAATAGAAGCTAAGATAAATGGCATGGAATCTAAGATAAAGGGCGTTGAAGCTAAGATGGACGATTGGAAGACAGATTTGAAGACAGACATGGACGATTTGAAAACAGATTTGAAGATAGACATGGACGAATTGAAGATAAATATGAATAAGTTGCTACAAGAAATGGTCACTAAGGGTGAAAGGGTAGTAAAGGAAACTCATGATGAGAACAAAAGAAATGTTAATCATGATTCCATAGACATAGACTCTAATGTTGGATCGAAGATGCACCATATTCCAAAAATCGATATGAGGAAGTTTGATGGCAAGGATCCGCAACATGGATATTACAGATGGAGCAATTTTTCGATCTCAATAATGTGAAAACACACAAAAGGTACGTATTGCAACTTTATATTTGGAACCAAATCAGTTTGTATGGTATCAATGGCTTTGCTCTCGTAAACAAATTATCACTTGGGCAATTTTTTACGGAAGAATTGACAGCACATTATGAGGATACAAAAAGCAACACTTTTTTTAGCCAATTGATAAGTCTCAAACAAAAGGGTTCAATAATGGAGCACATTGAGGAGTTCCAAAAATTGAACATAAGGGTAAAAGATATTCCAAAGGAGCATAGGATTGATGTGTTCATAGGGTCTTTAAAGGATAATATCCAACATGATGTTCGCCTTTGGGAACCTATTTCATTAGAGAAGGCATTCAGGTTAGCAAGAAAAATGGGAAAGCAAAATTTATGGCAACTAGGAAGCATTACACTCCACAACTATAAAGATGGAAGTGTTTGTTGCCCCTAGTCTTCCACAACCTATAAGGTTTACACCACAACAATTGGAAGAAAAAAGAGCAAAAGGGATTTGTTACAGTGTGATAGCAAATACACTAAAGGTCATAAGTGTGCTGAGAAGAAATTATTCTACATAGATTGTGAAGAGGAAGAAGAAAAGGGGCAAGAAAGGTCAAAAGAAGAGGATATACTCTAGGAACAAATCCTAAATGAAGAACAAATAATCCAACCATATCTTGTAATTGCATTGGCTGGAATTACCACTCCTCAAACCATCAAGATAGAAGGACAAATAAAGAAGAAAAAGGTAATAGTGTTGATTGATTCAGGAAGCACCCAAAATTTTATTCATTGTAAGGTAGCAAAAGAATTGAATTGCTTCCTATATCCAGCACCAGAATGTCAAGTGATGAGTGCAAATGGAGGAATAATAAAATGCTCTGGAAAGTGCCATAATATCAAGCTATCCATGGGAGGATATGTATTGACTAGCCCAATGCTTTCCATTCCAATGGGAGGTGCTGATGTTGTACTAGGAGTCCAATGGCTACAATCCCTGGGTACAATAGCTTTTAATTTTCATCAAATTTTCATCAAATTTTCTGCGGAAGGAAAGGAAGTTGAATTGAGGGGTATTGCAGGGAAACCAAGAAAGATAATCAGCTCTAAGGGTATGACAAAGCTTCTAAAAAAGGAACAAGGAGGTGTAATTGCACAATTATGTTCGCTAGATATTTCCACATCGAAATCATCTATTTCTCCAGATCTCCAAAAAGTCCCGGACAATCATTCCAAGGTATTTGAGACTCCCAAAGGTATCCCACCTATGCGTGATCATGATCATGCTATTCATCTGATTCCATGAAGTGTTCCTCCAAACATCAGGCCGTACAGATATCCCTATGCCCAAAAGAGTGAAATTCAATGTATGGTTGCAGAAATGCTAGAGGTTGGTATAATTCAGCCAAGTCAAAGTTCTTTTTCTTCTCCAGTAGTATTGGTGCACAAGAAGGATGGATCATGGCGCATGTGTCCGGATTATAGGGAGCTCAACAAGCTCATTATTAAAGATAAGTTTCCCATTCCTATCATTGATGAATTACTGGATGAATTGGATGGATCAATTTACTTCACCAAGTTGGATCTTCGTTCAGGATATCATCAAATCAGAATGAAGATTGAAGACATTCCTAAAACAACATTTAGAACTCATGAGGGTCATTATGAATTTTTGGTCATGCCTTTTGGCCTTACCAATGCACCTTCAACATTTCAAAGTTTGATGAATTCAATTTTCAAACCATTCCTTAGAAATTTGTGTTAGTATTTTTTGATGATATACTAATCTACAACAAGTCTTGGAAGGATCATGTTGAACATGTTGACAGGGTGCTACAACTATTGGAGGAGAAACAATTATATGCAAAAGATCCAAATGTTTCTTTGGATTCCAAGAGGTGGAATATCTGGGTCATATTGTATCTCATGAAGGAGTTAAGGTAGACCCTAGCAAAATTAAAGCCATTAAGGAATGGAAAATCCCCACATTCATAAAGCATCGGCGAGGATTTCTCGGGTTGACAGGGTATTATCGCAAGTTTGTTAAGTATTATGGGAGAATAGCAGCACCTCTAACAACATTATTGAAGAAAGATGCATTTTCATGGACTCCAGAAGCAAAAAAGGCCTTCGAACATCTTAAAGAGGCAATGTGCCAAGCACCAGTCTTAGCTACACCGGACTTCACAAAAACCTTTATTGTGGAATGTGATCCTTCAGGGAATGGAATTGGTGTTGTTTTAATGCAAGATGAAAGACCCATTGCTTTTGAAAGTTGTCCAATCAAGGAAAAGTTTTTACACAAAGCTATTTATGAGAAGGAAATGTTGGCAATACTCCATGAACTTAAGAAATGGTGACCCTACCTAATGGGAAGACACTTCAAGGTTTAAACAGATCATGATAGCCTTAAATACTTTTTAGAACAAAGATTATCCTCTGAAGAGCAACAAAAGTGCGTCACAAAGAATGTGGGTTATGACTTTGAAATCATCTACAAAAAAGGGAAGCAAAATGTGGTGGCAGATGCACTCTCAAGAAAGGATGAGGATGTGGAAGCATTGTTGTGTGCATTTTCTATTATCCAACCAGATTGGATAAATGAAGAAAGGGATGAATGGAAGAAGGACGAAGAAG
>APFE030271631.1:62198-88892 GCA_000404065.3 Pinus taeda
TCTATTGTTATTTTTGTGGCTTTATATTATTATTGTTAGGTCGTCTGGGTTATATTGTGACTCCTTACACTCCTATATATAGAAAGGAGGTTTTGTCATTTGAATCATCCAATAATTGTTCATTTAATGTAAAGGAGGTTGCTCCCTCGAAGAGGCTGAATTCTAAGGCACTGATCTATCTTTTCTATCTTTTTCTTGAGCTGGTTACATAACACATACTTATATATATGCATATAAACATCAATATAAAATAATCATGATCCCCGACAATCTTGTCAGATAATTGAATACATGCATACATACATATATACACATTAGCATAATCATGATCACAACATAATTACCATATATCATAAGGTCTAGGTTAAGAGAACTTCCTTTATCCATGCAACACATGTACAACATTGAGAACAATTTACCCAATGCATGTGATGCCTCAAATCCATTTACTTTACCATTTCATTACCTTTCTCTTGACTATCATTCCATTTTCCATTTCCACCAATGGACCCAACCAATCCAACTGGTTGTTACATTCTTTCCTTAAACTGTCCTTATATGTGAAATGAGCTTCCTCTGGGTCTTACATTACCTACTAGGTTTCATTCATCTCTCCCTGAGCTCCATTAACTTCCTCCTTCTGATCCAATTCCCAAGGCCCTCAAAACACAAAAGAAAAGAACAAGAAACACACAAGAATAAAGCCATGAAAAATTAACAATTCGACACCTCAAAAAAATGACATGGCCATGCATTAGACAGAATCAAAACTACAAATCAAGCACAAGAAAATCACAAAATAATGGAAGCACAAAACTAGAAACAAACACCATGAATCAACCCCATGGTGCCTTAAAGGGAAATTTCAACCCGATCCTTCTTCAAAATTTCACGACAGTCTCTTCTGCCATGTTATCCCCTGCATCATACTACCATAAACACATAACTGTCAATTCATAAATAAATATACAATATATCATTTACCCTACCTTTTTTTTCCAAGCATGTTTCGTTGTAACAGAACACATCCATGCCATCTCTCAAGGGACTCTAATTCCCTTGATGGATTCAGCTATAACTAGAAACTAGCTAATACACCTCTCAAATACATGTTCATGACTATAATACATATCCACATAATGTTAGACGAAATCAAGGTTAAGAAGACTTCCTGTATTCCAAGCATTCATTCATTTGGAATTGTGGTTTCCAAACCTAGCCAAAGGAAGTTTTGCCCACTTACTTTCTTTTACCTTTACCTTGTTGCAACTGAGTCTTATTATGTACTACCACATTAATCAATGAATAGTTATATAAATAAATCAACTATTACCTTGTCATGCTAATATCAAGCATGTTTCCTTGCCACTGTTTACACATGTCAACCACATGTTCCAAGGATAAAAAATCATGTCTATTAATTGAAATCAACCTTTTCCAAGACTAACAACCATGTCATAATAAACTAACAGTCATTAATGATACTACTACAACTAGCACCTACTTACACTCAAGCACATACTAGTTGTCTCAGCACGTAATGTGTTAGCACAATTGTCTTGAAACAAGATCATTCCTTCAGCAAATCGTATAAAAACATAATCATATCATGAAAGTAATGAAACATTTAGACAACATATATATGACATAATAGACATCAAACACTAAAACACAAAATAAAAGGCATAATAAAACATTCAAACACCAATTATATGACATGTTGTCGCTTAAAATACCACCAATAATGCAAGTGGCGCAAGAGAGATAGAAAGCCTCCTAGAGATAGCCTCTGGGTTGATTGTAGACTAGTGCCTAGGAAATCTTAAATAGAGGAGTGCATGAAAGGTTATATGTGAGGGGTTTGCAACACTCCAATTGTCACATAATAAAAGGTAATAAGGGGGCTCGGTTCATTCCTCCAAAGGTATGAGTTGTGTATTTCAGGTACTTCCTCACACACACAGTTCCTAGGAGTATCACATAAAATAGCAGAGGATAATTACTTCAAAGGGTCTTATAGCTTAATAAGCTTCTAGATGAAATGATAGAGGATTAGGAGAAAGAATAACTCATCATATAGAGCCCAGAGCATCTAGAATTATATATTGAACACATAGAGATGCAAGCCATGGAAAATTCTACACTTGTTTGAGTTACAAGCACGGATAATGGACTGAAGAGAGGATGGGTGCTATGATTTATATAGAGAAGCTTGACGATATAACTTCAACACTTCATATAGGAATTATGCATTAATAAATCAACACACAGGGATTGTTGGGATGTGTTATATTCTTTCCACATAGTTAACAGGGGGTTTGAAGGGCACCTGATGAGCCCCAAATTGGGTAACTTATTGGGCTCATTTTGCCTAATTGTCCTTGTTCAATCCTTGTTCAATCCTCCATTTTCCATAGATTATGCATTATTTTTCAGTATGTTTATGTCATTTGAACGAATAAGGGTGGTCACTCTACCTAGGAGGCCAATATGTGCTTATTTCAGGCTTTTTGGACATATGTTGGAGCAAAACCGAGAAATCATGGGCTAGGTGACAGCAAAGCTTGAGGTGAGGATTCGTAGGGGGGTTGTCTCTGACATTAAATAGCCCTTCCTCAGGATCTCCACCCTCAACTCGGAGCTCACAAGCCACCAAAATGGATCTTGAAGGCAACCAAGCAGATTTTGGAAAAAGGACTGTCTACTAGCAGTTGGGACAACCGAGTCCCTTGAATTTAGGAGGCCTTCTAGGCCCCTCGTGATGTATAAATAAGAATGCCTCAGTCTTCATAGTTTACTTTCGAAACCATTGCATTGTTTGCACTATAGTGCTGTCACTTTCAGCTTGTTTTCTTGTAGTCATTGTGGCATAACTTTCAGTTGATGACTATTCTCTGATAATGACAAGCAGTCCTATTTTGTATCAGCTCTGAGTTCTTTATAGGAGTTGTAGCTCTTAGGGTTGGGCCCAAACTGAGAGCCAAGGCCTCCTTTATGTACTGTTATTTTTCCTTTATGCATTGTTGTTTATCCTTTTATGCATTTGCAAACGTATTTTTGTTAGGCAGATTAAATTGTGTTGATTAACTAGGTAACTGTTTATGGTTAGGAATGCTTCTGATGTTTAGAATAGGTTGGTAGGATATCAACAGGGAAAAAGCTCCGGAAAAAGGCCAACAAGCACCTTTGGTTTCCCCTCTCTCTCATATGATCAGGGGTTGGGATCAAAGTAACCTTGCTGTCCCAAACAAAAACACTATGTTTGCTTTGCCATGCAATCACTAGTGTACGGTTTTCATTTGCAGAAGTTGGTTACATGTTCATATCTTTGAAATTTTTCATTGCACAGTTTATATATATGATTCCCTTGCAAATAAAGTTGTTGTTCTTTTACTTTACTGTTAGCTAGATTAGATTAGGTAAGTATAACTAGGAATTTGATTACTTGCAAGTCTTTATTGGTTCAGTTGAAAGTACACAGTGCAGAGCATCTCTACCACTTCTTCATCCACCCAAAACTTCATCAGAACCATCTGATCCATCTCCTAACTGGGTTTCACGTCTCACGCTTGTCATCTAGCCCACGCAACCCTACCTTTTTGTGCAACCATTGTTTCAGCCTTCTTTGAGCCAATTCATCCATCTACACCTTCTCCCAACTCCATCCACCAGTACCTGGGCCACTTCAGACCCTTATCCTACCTCCATATCCATTCCTTCATCTTTCCTCACTCATCCATCCTCCAGAATCCCATTCCTAAACACCCTGTAGAAATTTTTGAACATCCTATAGAAATTCTTGAACATCCTGTAGAACCCCTGCAGAGTTCCTGTAGAAGCTCACAAATGAGGTTTCTTGATAGCCAAACTTTGTGAAACTCTCTGGAAGGGTGTTAGGGACTCCTTACACCCTCTCTGAACCTTCCTAACCTCTTCCAAGAATTTCTCCTTGTTGATCCACCTCTGCACAGTCAAGAACAGTGAAAGCCTATGCATGATGAAACTGCCGACTTATTCAAAAATACAAAAAGATGTTTTCTTCAGATAGAGGTAGTCTATACACATGTATTTTACCATCATAGAAGTAATGGAATCTCTTTTAGTAGCTTGCATTCTCTTCTTTGCTTCAATAGGACTAGCTGGTAGAATTAGGGTTTTCTAGGGTTTGCGCTTTCCTTTAGTTTCTCAATTTCTTTTCGCAAATAGATTAGCTTCCTTCGAGACTAGCTTCCATCCATCAGTTAACAAGCTTCTTCTCAAATCTCATAGAAGTTGGCTTGAGCCCCTAGTAGACTTGTGCTAGTTGACCAAGTGACAGCTGCGGCAAGAGCTAGTACTTGTGCATACAACACCGTCGCTTCCAAGTTTGTTACGAACTACCGGGTTGATAAAAGTAAAGAAGGGAGTCCCAGGAGTTGCAGCATTATTGGACGCGATGGTTTCGGTCCATGGTATTGAATGCTTCGGCATGTATAAATATGTATTGTAACATTGAAAGGAACATAATGAAAAATCAAGCTGGTAGTCCCGGTTTTGGGATCCAGGGGAGAGTCTCTATGTATATGTGTTTTATGTGTTATGATCTCGCATTGTTTATTTTTTGTGTTGTAGAATTTGTATGTAGGTAATTTCTGTATGGGGTTAAAACCTACAGGGATCTGTAAGGAAGCATGAAATAATTTCTAGTTGTTATTATAACATGAATGTAGAGAGGAATATGAACATAATGGAACTAAACAGGAGGATAACATACTGTAATAATAAGAAGGGGGAATCACCAAAATTTCCTTAATAGTTTGAAAGGTATGCTTGTGTAAAGTAATATAGTCTAATTCACTTACATATTTACGAGCCAAATTGGTATCATAGAGTTCAGATCCATTGGGTGAGAAATTCCAAAACCATTGTATAATGTTTCTTTCCCCTATTTATAAGAAGAGCAGAAGAGCTTGGGTTACAGTTAAAACAAATATCTTGGCCTGAGGTCCAGCTGTCTACCAAACTAGTTGACTTGACCAAAGGAAGGATCTGTTGCCCAAAGATTACAATCAGGATCTGTTCCCTTTCCTGGAAATAAGAAACTACATAAAATAATAAGAAACATGAGGAAGATGGAGGAAGATGTTCTTTGCGGTTCTTGTGAAGGCTTCTGATCAAGCCATGTCTCTGTCATCATGCTCTTTTCTACTATTGAGGCGGTTTGCTATCCATTCTCCCTTAGATTCCTTTGGCGTCGACTCTAGATGCGTGCAACGAGAGGGCCTTATCTTGAATTCCCCCATACCTAGCTTGAATGCTCCATACATCTATTCAATATCTTAGCTACTAACCCATACGTCCTTTAAAGCTCTACACAATCCTTTTCAGTGCTCTGATACACCTAGAGATGTGTTTTATGATGTAACAAGCAGTCTATCAGGAGCAGACCTTTAACACAGAAATAAAATGAAATAGGCGAGTTTCAACTTCCCTTTAAGCCCTCATTGTTTCAGCCCCTTTTTATGAATTCCTTCATATGATAAAGGGATATGACCAAGGGCTTAGCCCTCGGGCTATAAGGCCTTCAGGTTGCTGTCCCGGGGACATTTTTCCTTTGTTACTTGGAATCCCACACCCCGACGCTTGATAGCATTTTACCTTTAGCCTTTTCCCCTTGACACTTGCAATCACCAATCTACGGGGTAGAGTGTTGAATGAGCATGAGGATTTTAAAGGGGATGGATCCGATGTCCCTATAACTCCAGTGTATAAAATATTGCATCCGAGGAGTTCCCGTATATCGCAATCGGGAACTGGGAAGGAACTTCAGCAGAAGAATGAAATTTTTTGTGTACGATCGCCGATTGTCGATCTACGAGGGGGGTGACATCATCACTGCCATGTGTCACCCTATGAGTGGTGACACATGTCACCCAAAAATTCCCCTATAGGACCCCTGAAAATACCGAATTTGAATGTGACATGTCCTTTATACTAGCACGTCACTTATGTACTGCCACATCATTGATGACATCAACTGCCATGTCATACATATGGGCTAGTGGGAATGCACCACATGAACTCTTGTAGGAGAGAGAAAATGGCCCACCCGACCTTGTTTTTGCATGCATTTCTTTTGTTAAATGATTTAGGCCTTTCCCTGATGATCTAACATTGTATCAAAAATCAATGATATAACAAGGTTCTTAAAGTTAGAACCTCACTGCCACACTGATCGTTGATATACTGGATTTATTGCTATACCGCAGGACTACAGGACTACAGAACTATGTGACTATGAGATTGCGGTACTGTGGAATGCGGGATTGCGATAACGCAAGACTGTGGGACTGTGATATCGCAGCAATGCGAGGTGCAAGATTGCAATATCGTAGGATTGTGCAACTACAATATCGCGGGAATGGGGATGCAATGTGGCCGATATGCAAGATTTACTATGCCCGTAGCCCCTAATGCCGATCTAAAATTTTCCTTTGTATTTGGTCCTTTCCTCCTTGCTTTCCAGGTTTTCCAAGGTTATCTTTAATTTGCTTTAACTTCTGTCCAGAAGTCCATTTATTGACTTCTATATACCGTTGGAAAGCTCTTTCCGAGCACTATGACATGGAAGAGGTTTGATTAAGCTCTGACATCATTCTATGGCTTGGTAAATTGCTTCAATTTCACTATCTTATTGCACTCTTTTCACAGTTGCAAGCATATTTAGCAGTGAGTGACAACATTGGCTCCTACTGGGGACAATGCCTTGCTGACAAGGTGATGAGAACCTACAAACCAGTATCCTTCCCCATTGGGCATGAAGTCAGAAATATATGAAATTTGTAACCACCAAAATCTCCATGGCACTTTCCTCATCAATCTAAAAAATGAAAAAATAAAAATTCTAACAAGACGAAAAGAAAATGTTTAGTTGGTGAGATTATTTATGTGCATTCCTACTTATGCACCAAAGCTTAATTCACCTAGGTTATTTCAACCCTCCAATGGAGCCAGAATAACATTTGGGTGCTGGACCTAGTGCCTTCATGCTCCTGAAAAGTAAAATAGAAATAAGCATGCATCATGAAAAATCTTCAAACAAGGAACCTGATACATGGTGTTGAAACAACCTCTATTGCTGGTTTAAAAATATGGTCATGTACTCAGCCACAGGGTCATGAAATTTCACAAGGCAATTTGTAGCTGCCTCCTTTTCATGAGCAGTTTGCTGACCAATATCCTCTTGGATAGGGTAGCCACAAACATTTCTCATCTTCACAGCTTTAGACTTTTCGAAAAAATCTTGTTGTTGATCATTTGTTACCCATTTGTCGACAGGGAAACCTTCTTGGAAATCTGTACTAGAATCTTCACCTTTTGTGCTGCAAGAGTTGGAGATGAGAGGGCCTACTGAGACTTCCCGACAAGGACCTTTCTGCAATATGTAATCACAGACACTACTTGGTCCTTCGACTCCGGGCTCTTCTTGAAAGTTTTGCTGTTGGGAGCCTTCTCCCCACTTGTTGGTAAGTGGCTCCTTTTTGACCCTAGAAACCATCTGTTCCCCCTCTGAATAATATGAATCATGCTTTGGAGGAGGGTCTTGGTCTTGGTGTCGAGGTGAAAGATGAGCATTGTGAAATGGAGGCTTTTCGCTGATTTCCTAGTGGGCTTCCTCTTCTTACAAAGCTTTGCTTGACTGGAAGCATTGTGGATTTGCATCACTTGAATCTTCACTAGAGTCGTATTCATCATAGGAAGGGGAAACATCACACTCAGCCGAATTATACCTTAGAGGGTTTGTTGGCAGCTCAATGATGTTTCCTTCTTCACTTTCTCGCTTAGTGGGTGATGCTTCTTGATGCGAGTAGATGTTTTCCTAGAGCGGAGCTCCACAAACATCTTCAGTAGAGTCATCAACCTTGGGAATGTCTTCATTATTAGAATATTTGCAGTAATATTCAAATATAGAATTCAGTGGATATAATGCTCTGTAATAGTGATTGAACGATGTATGAAAACTTGTTAGGGAAGATATGCTACGATGAGTTATTGTTCTGTACTAGACTCTAGAATCCTCATCTAAAGACCACTTGAACAACTTTATTTGTACATCTTCAAGAAAAATACCTTGTTTTTCCATGCATTTGTGAAAGTATTTGAGGTGTTGGTCAAGTATTCTCTCTGTTTTCCCACTGAATCTAGGCAAATAGGTATTCCACTAATGAAATGCAGGGACATGATTGGGATAACAAACAATAGAAGAGAAACCCAGTGGGGAAAATTGGTTGGCGAGAAATGCAGGAAGGGCCATCTCAAAATCCTCCCTATATGAGTGATTTGAGTTTCAAAAATAGGGAAATTTTTTGACTGTTGTCACATCAGAGTGAGTATGGGGCTACTTGAAAGCCAAGATGATCAAACAAAGATATTGATAATTGAGTCGCCAGTATGTTTACCATAAAATTGACAGTGGAGTCACCAAGGTGAGAGATCTTCAACCCACACTTCCCTTGCTCACCTAACAAAGGAATTGTAAAATTATGTCGTACCCAGGGAAAATATTCTAATATGTTCCCCGACAACGGTGCCAGAAAGATGTTGTTGCTTAAAATTGCACTAGTAGCACAAATGCTACAAGGGAGATAGAAAGCCTCCTAGAGACAATCTCTAGGTTGATTGTAGACCAGTGCTTGGGACATATTGAATAGGGGAGTGCATGAAATGTTATATGTGAGGGTTTTGCAGCACTCTAATTGTCACATAATGAAAGGTAATACGGGGGCTCGGTTCATTCCTCCAAAGGTATGAGTTATGTATTTCAGGTACTTTCTCACACACAGTTCCTAGGACTATCACATAAAATAGCAGAGGTCGATTACTTCAAAGGGTCTTACAACTTAATAATATTGTAGAGTAAATGAGAGAGGATTAGGAGAAATCATAACTCATCATATAGATCCTAGAGCATCTAGAATTCTATATTGAACACATAGAGATGCAAGCCATGGGAAATTCTACACTTATTTGAGTTACAAGAAGGGATAATGGACTGAAGAGAGGATGTGTGCTATGATTCATATAGATTAGTTTGGAGATATAACTTCAGCCCTTCATACATGCATTGTGCATTAATTAATCAACACACGTGGATCTGTAAGGAAGCATGAAATAATTTCTAGCAACTATTATAGCATGAATGGAGAGAATAATATGAACATAATGGAATTAAACAGGAGGATAACATATTGTAATACTAAGAAGGGGGAATCACCACCATTTTGTTGATATTCTAAAAGATCTGCCTGTGTAAAGTAATACGGTCTGAAATAAAAGTCATTCACTTACAAATTTACGAGCCAAATTTGTATCACAGAGTTCAGACCCATTGGATGAGAAATTCCAGAACCATTGTATAATGTTTCTTTCCCCTATTTATAAGAAGAGGGAAAGAGCTTGGGTTATAGTTAAAACAAATATCTTAACCTGAGCTCCAGTCGTTTTCCAGACTAGCTGTCTCAGCCAGAGTAAGGCTCTGTTGCCCAAATATTGCAATCAAGATATGCTTCCTTTCCTGGAAATAAGAAACTACATAAAATAATAAGAAACAAGAGGATGGAGGAAGAGGTCCTTTGTGGTTCCTATGAAGGATTTTTATCAAGCCATATCTCTTTCATCATGCTATTTTTTGCTATTGAGGCAGTTCACTGTCCATTATCCCTTAAATGCCTTTGACGTCGACTCTGGATGCATGCTATGAGAGGGACTTATATTGAATGTGCCCATACCTGGCTTGAATGCTCCATACTTCAATTCAACAACTCAAATTCTGACCCATAAGTCCTTTAAGGCTTTGCACAATACTTTTTGGTGCTCAGATACACCTAGGGATGCATTTTATGATGTAACAAGGAGTCTGTTGGGTGTGGGCCTTTAACACAGAAATAAGAAGAAATTGTCGGTTGCGGGCCTTTCAACACTTTTCTACAACTTCCTTTATATGATTGGGGGCTATCACCAGGGGCTTAGCCCTCAGGTCCTAAGGCCTTCAGGCTCCCGTCTTGGGGGCCTTGTTCCTTTATTACTTGGAATCCCGCACCCCAACATTTGATAACATTTTACCTTTAGCCTTTTCCCCTTGACACTTTCGATCGCCGATTTGCAGGATAGAGTGTTGAATGAGTGTGAGGATTTTGAAAGGGATGTACCCGGCATCCTTATAACTGCAGTGTATAAAATATCGCATCCGAGGAGTTCTTGCATATCGCAATCGCGGGCTAGGAAGGAACTTCAGCGGAAGAATGAACGTTGTTGTCTGTAATCCCTGATTTCTGATGTAAGGGGGGAGGGGGTGGTGATGTCACCGCTGCCACGTGTAACCCTGTGAGTGGTGACATGTGCCACCATGAAATGCCCCTATAGGACCCCTGAAAATTCTGAATTTGAATGCCACATATCCTCCGTATTGACATGTCACTTATGTATTGTCGTCAATGATGACGTCAGCTTCCATGTCATACATATGGGCTAATGGGATTGCACCATGTGGCCTCTTGGAGGAGAGATAAAATGGCCTGCTCGGCCTTTTTTTTTCATGCATTTTCTTTTTTAAATGATTTAGGCCTTTCCCCGACAATCTAACATTGTATCGCAAATCAACGATATCACAAGGTTCTTAATGTTAGAATCTCACCGCCACAGCGATCGTCGATATTCAGGATTTATTGTGATAATGCGGGACTGCATGACTACAGGATTGCGGGACTACAGGACTACGAGATTGCAGTACTACAACACTGCAGGATTGCGGGACTACGGGACTGCGGGATCGCGGTACTGTGAAACCTGCAGGATGTGAGATTGCAATATCGCAGGACTGTGGGGCTGCGATATCATGGGAATGTGTGATGTGGGATTACGATATCACGGACTGTGGAACTATGATATCGTAGGAATGAAGGATGAGATCTAGACGATATGCGAGATTTAATTTTCCCGGCGCCCTTGACCTCCTATATGCAATTTGCCTTTGTATTTGGTCCTTTCCTCCTTGCATCCCAAGTTTTCCAAGGTTACCTTTAATCTGCTTTAACTTCTAATCCAGAAGTCTATTTTTGGATTTCCATATACCATTGAAAATCTCTTTCTGAGCACTATGCAATGGAATGGATCCGATTAAGCTTTGATAGCATTATGTGGATTGGGAAATGGCTTCAAATTCACTTCCCTTTTGCACTCTTTTCACAGCTACAAGCATATTTAGTAGTGAGTGACAACAAGGCCAAGGCCATGCTTGCATGTCTAAATGGAAAAAATATTGTTGGCTGATTCATTTTCAACCACATCATCATTAAGTTTTGTGTGCCTAAAGGAATCGTGTTTGATCATGGTAAACATTTTCAAAATCATATGATGCGGGAACTAACTACCAAGTTAGATTTTTGCCATGAACATTCAACACCTTATTATCCTCAACCCAATGGCCAAGTAGAAGCTATCAATCACACTTTGGAAACCATGTTGCAATTGATGGTAGGAAAAAATAAATCTAATTGGCATATTATGCTATTTTCCACCTTATGGGCATATCAAATTTTGGTGAAATCTGCCACTGGCTTTACTCCATTCCAATTGGTTTATGGGGTGGATTCGATTCTCCCTACCCAGTCAAAAATATATTCCCTTAAAATAGTTGTCGGGCTACTCCTTGACACTTTGGTCAAGTAATGACGTCTCTTACAAACAAATCATCTCTATGAACAATGCCTTCTCACCCTAGTCAATAATGAAACTCATAAAAAATGTGTAAAGGCCTAATATGATAAATCTGTTTGACCTCATGTCTTTTTCGAAGGTGATCTTGTTTTGTTCTATGATCAAGGCCATGAAAAGTTGAGGGTAGGTAAACTTGAACCCATGTGGCATTGTCCCTAAATTATTAGACATGTTCTCAATAAAGGAGCCTATGAGTTAGTTGATTATGAAGGGGATCCACTATTGGAGCCGGAAAATGGGCTCTATCTAAAATGAAACTATTCTTAGTTTCTTTGCATGGTCGCTTATAAATATTGTATATAAGTGTACATGTGGTTAGTTTCTTTACTTATATTTAGATTTTTCCATAGTTTCTGTGTGTAATTCACGTGTCTTCTCTTTGATGAACAAATTTCAACACCCTTGCTTCCTTATGGAGGCTTTGCAGATGGTGCAATTCATTACAACTAGAATGTTGCTTCCACCACTTGGGTCCTCTTTTCACCCACCGATGAGCTTGTGAGTTATAGGAGTATTTGTCTACGCCCTTTCACAAACAACGTGGCTTAATATAGTGTCGTTATTGAGCTCTTAACTGAGGCCAGTCCCCTTGGCATATGCCACCTATTTATTCAGCTCAACTCTCAGCTCGTAGTGTCTCAACTCAACCATCTCTATACTAGAAGGAAATTGAATCTCCTACGCTATTTTCTGAGGGTACATCTCTTGGAACATTTTATTTAGTTACATTGATTATGTTTATATTCCTCAAGACCAAAATGGATTAGTTGATTCATTAGCTAATTATGTTTTAAATTGGATTTTTTCACATCAATAGTTTTAACTATGCACATAAAATGCATTAAACATTCATTGTAAATACACATAATTTATGCAAAAACACATAGAGGTTGTCATTTATTATATATCAAAAAATGTTGGGTACATAGTTCAAAAACTGGGCATCTAAGGCCCTGTCTACTATGCCATACATATGTAGATCCATCGCAAATACACATCCCTATACTACAACCCCCACTTAGTGGTGCTCATGATAACATAACACCACATTCATAATGCGATGGAGAAGGGTCTGAGATGTGTTGAATCAACATCAACTATATTCCTCTACCATTGTCGAGGGGTATCTTCCATACTCCTTGGAGGAACATCTAAAGTTAGCCCCTTGACATTGCAAGTGAATTCCCGCAACTCCTTGTCTTCATCTTGAATCTTTGTTGCAGGTGATGTTGGGGCCTGGGTAGGTGGTACAAGTCTCCTCAGAGGTGAATAACCTATAGGGTGTGTAGGCACCACATCTACTTATCACCAATTACTGCGTGTTAGTAACTTTGTACCCATTCCAAAAAAAAATTCCAAAAAATACAAAAATTCAAAATACAAAAATACAAATATAAAAAAATTAAATATATATAATATATATATATATTATATATATATATATATATATATATATATATATATATTATATATATATATATATATATATATATATATATATATTACCTTTGTCAAAAAAATCCTCTCCAGGGGGCAGCACTATGTATGGATCTCCCAGTAAATCCACTCCATCATAAGGATAGTCATCCACTGCCAACATCACTACTCTCAACCACTTCCAATATGTGTCTGGGAACTAGCCACTAGTATGTACTCCATTATCTCTAGGCATGATAGAACACCACCTCACCATCCAAGGTTAAGCTAGCGGTGGACAAACCACATAATAAAAAACCATTGGTCTCATTACCAAGATCAATTTGAAAAATAAACTTATAAGAAAACTTCCATAGCTAGAGGTCTAGTTTCTACTCCTCTTCATCTTTGTCATTTGAGCTTTCACATTCACTAACATCCCCTCACATCAATTGAACAGGGTGGGTTCTAAACATCTTATGCATAGCTCCAAGTGTGGTTTTCTCACAATATGGGTAGCTTGAGTGCCATCTACTCGTGTTATAGTATATGCCAATGTTTGCAATGTTAGTTCCTCTATATCCACAATATATATCTTGTCTTTCACTCTTCATACACCTTCCTTGCAATGTTGCTACTTCAAACTCTAAACACTCTCTCCACTGGTACTTCGTTGTAACACCCTCCTCCCACATCTACCCAAGTAACCAACCAAATGAGGTAAATATGTGATGAGAAGTTACTATGATATGAATCAACTCCCTTTTTTTTAGTTAAGGAAGTGGAATTGATGGACACACACCATACAAACCTTCCACATTAGCAACAAAACTCCCAGGAGCCATCCCAACCACTTTGGTAACCAGACCCTAGTTCCCATTGCCTTTTTAGGCCATTAAACCCCCAGAGGCTCCCTTGATATGGAAAATCATGTGTCTAGGAGGCTCCAGAAACTCCCACAACATGGGTATGCATGCATTTGGGGACTTTTATTCCTAGTGTTGTGCCTCCATCTCCGGTATTTGAGCCACTTTTTCAGTCCCATAGCCCAGGTCACTGCCTAGAACTAAATGAAACTTTCATAACTGAAATATAACAACAAAAAAATGATACAAATGCAATTACTTGAACAAGGAATTGACTAGACCCCTACTAGCCATGACATGCATTTCATCAAACATGTCACAAATACGTAATCTATAGGTTTAAACAATATATATGAGCATAAGGGTCTCATACTCATCTCAGAATTGCTAAGAAGCATTGATGCTTCAACACATTAACTACAATTTCATCCATTAGGCCATTGAAACATTATCCATTCATTTACAAGTAAAAACATGATGAGAGCCATACATAGCCGTTGTCATAATACATGTAAATAACAAGCATAATGACAATACAAATACCAAGGAAACAACAACCATATAATCCACATATAAACCAATATAATACTCATGAAATAACAAGGAGAAATAACATCATATTAATGATGCAAAGGCCAACCAATTGTGGGACTTCCATGAACCACCTGAGTGTAGACATGGATGAGCAAATTCTCTCTTCATCTAGTCACCTCCATATATTATTCCAAGCATGAATGTGGAATCTTATAAAACCACATCAATCAAAATCATTCAGGGATTCCAGAGGCCAACCACATCAAACCATAAAATAGTGATTCCACCTCATGGTCAAACATCACAAAACCATCATCAGATTGGTCTCTACCCGAGCCTTCTAGGGCTCCAAAGAGTTTGTTCCAACCAAGGCTTCCAGGACTAGTAACTCAAACTACAACTGATGTCGGGATTCCAGAGCATTTGTCCAACTAGGGATTCTAGGACTAGTAACTCAACTCACCAAGGGATTCTATAGTTTTTGTCCAACCAAGGCTTCCAGGACTAGTAACTCAACCCATGGTGTTATAGGGATTCTAGAGTGTTTGTCAAACAAGAGCTTCCAGGAACTAGTAACTCAACCAAAGCTAAAGGAAACATGAGAACCAATCAGAAGAAAAAAAAAAAAAACCCACAACACCATCACTATATAGGAAATGGCAAGGCTAGGAAAATCCACTATCAATCCAGACAATCCTCCATGCCAATGACATATCATGACCAATAAACCACATCATATGCCATGCATGCCAAAACTAGTGAGTAGAACATACATGCAACTCGGTACTTGCAAGCAAAACCTATTGCAACTATTTATCCTAATGTCCTCTTGTGATTTCCTACTCTTCCTTTTCCTTCTTGCTGCAAAACTCCAAGTATACCTCACTCTCCAAGTGTGCTCCAAGAAAACTCAAGGGTTCAAGAGTATGAGAGAGAGAGAGAATAGAGAGAGAGTTCCAAAAATGAACTGAAAAAAATTGTGAACTAATCCTCAGAAGCCTTTTTATTAATGAGGCCTCTATTTTCTTCATTTCCCATTATTTTCCTTCATTTTCCTCCCAACATGAAACCTGTGACCTTTCACCTCCCTTTTCCCCTAATTTCCATTATTTTCATAAATAAATGTGCCAAAATTCCATTTTTATTTTCCAAAACCTTTGCCATTTCCTTTTCCGATTTCCTTAGCCATTAATCAATCACCATTGATATCAATCAATATGCTTTTTCCCAACATTCAGATTGGAATAAGTGTCCCATCAACCATGGTTATTATTTTTTCTTTATTAACTTCTACATGGAATTTTCACTAGGGCTATTACAGAACCCTCCCCCTTGGGGGAACACCATCCTCGGTGTTCAACAACACCTACAACCACCAATATTTCTATAAGAAAAACATTCTGCCCATGGAGCTTTATAACTTAGCTCATTGCGGTATTTACAATGGTCATGTTGTTGAGAAGAAAACCAAAATGAAAACATAACAGGTATAACATCTAATGACATGACACCCATAATTCTTATTGGATCTTTATAACATAGCTCATGGCGGTATTTACATCCATATATATATGTACATATACCAAACATCACCAAAACATGTACCAAAAACTTATACCAAATACATATACCAAAATATCTGCTCAACTAATGAATAAGGTAGGATACATAGCCTGCATCTGATATGCCATCTCCCATGTAGATTCATCAGGCCCAAAGTGCTTCCATTGTACTTTTGACCTGTCTGATTGCTCGGTTCTGAAGCATGAACATATTTCTCTAAAAATGCACTACAGTTCTGGCTGGAACTCTCCTTCTAGATCCACCTATGATACTGACCAGTCAATCAAATGATCAACATGTTTAATATAATTCTTAAGAAATGACACATATAAAGCATCATGGAATTTCACTGTCAGAGGCAATCTAAGTCGATAGGCTACAGGCCCAGTCCACTCAATAATCCTAAAAGGTCCAGAAAATCGCGGTGCCAGCTTGGCACATGATCCAATCTGCAAGGAGTTATTCTTTGGTTTGATGCACAAGTACACCTGTCCCCCAACCTGGAACTCCTTGAAAAACCTATTCTCATATACATAGCTCTTCTACCTATCTTATGTTGCTTTCAAATTCTTCTTGATTACCTGCATTTCTTTCTCCATGTCTGCCAACATGTTAGGTCTAATCAACACCCTATTAACTAGATATCTCCAATGGATGGGAGTATTATAACCTTTCCCATATAATACCTTAAATAGACTCATCCTTAGTGACTCCTGGTACCCATTTTTGTAAGATAACTCTACTAGTGGAAAGTACTCTTCCCACTTCCATTACTGATGCATCACATACATCCTCAACATGTCATCCAATGTCCTGTTCACCCTCTTTGTCTATCTATCTGTTTGCAAATGATACATTGTACTGAAGGCCAACTCTGTACCGAAACCTACAAATAACTCCTTCCAAAACCTGGAAGTGAACTTCACATCCTTGTCTAACACAATCTTCTTCATAACTCCATGCAATCTAACCACTTCCCTAATGAAGACATGTGCTACATCACTCGCTGAGAATGTAGAATTCACTGGAATGAAGTGCGCTACATTTGTTAATATGTCCACGACTACCATGATGGAATCATGCTGTCTCACTTTCCTTAGGAAACTTGTGATAAAGTTCATGGAAATGACCTCTCATTTCTATTCTGGAATCAGAATTAGCTGTAGCAGTCCACTTGGATGTTTACACTCTACCTTCACCTGCTAACAATCCAAGCACCTAGCCACAAACTCTGCTACATCTCTCTTCAATTTCGGCCAATGGTAACACTTATTTACCACCATTAGTGTCTTCTGATATCTTGGGTGACTTGAATATGGTTTTATATGAAACTCCCTCAATATCACCTTCTTGAGTTCACTGTTATCTAACACATATATCCTATCCATAAACCTAACAAATCCATCTACCATGAGATGATAGTCCACATCCTGTGCACCTACATCTGTACTTGTACTTGTACCTGTACAACTACCTGTAACTATACCACTACCTATACTTGTACCTATACTCAACTGCAAACTGTGCATGATCTCCATATACCTATCATCCTATTGACCTTCCTGCAAAATTCTATCCTATAAATCTATCCCATAGGAGCTCATAGCTGCTATGTGATTTACCTATATCCGCCTACTAAGAGCATCTACCACCCTATTCTCTTTACATTTGATATAGATTATCTCAAAGTTGAACTCATTGATCATGGCCAACCACTGAGCCTTCCTGGTCAAATATATACCACAAACCACTGTGATCACTCAACAATAAAAATGTCTTGCCAAGAAGATAGTCCCTCCACATCTTCAATGCATGTATGATCAATTCTAGCTCAATATCATGTGTCTGGTTAGTGCTCATTTAGTTTCTGTGACTCGTAGCATACCACCTATCCATCTGGCATAAGGAATACACCAAGTTCTCTCTTGCAAGCATTTGTACATACTACAAAATATTTGTCTGGATATGAAATATTTAACATTGGTGCATGTGTCAACAACTGTTTGAGCTGCTCAAAACTGGTTGCACACTCCTTTGTCCATTCAATATTCTTGCCTTTTATATGTAATGATGTGATAGGATAATAAATCTACAAGAATTTCTTGATTAACCTCCTGTAATGACCTGCTAACCCCATGAAGGATCTCACCTCATCCACATTCCTAGCAGCTTCCCACTCCATGATAACTCTTACCTTTCATGGGTCCAATTCTATTTCATCCTTGGAAACTAGATCTCCTAGGTAGTGTACCTCAATCTGAAAGCAACTGCACTTGATGAGTACAATTGATGCTCTCTCAACAATATCAACACTGCTACTAAATCCTCAAAATGCTCTTCTTCATTTTTAGAATATACCAATATATCATCAATGAACACAATAAAAAACTTGTCCAAATACATATGCAACACACTGTTCATCAAGCACATATAGGTCGCTAGAGCATTAATTAAACCAAATGGAACTACAACAAACTCATAATTCCCATACCTAGTCTGAAAAGTTGTCTTGTAGATTTCCTCTTCTTTAGTGTGTACCTGATGATATCTGGATCTCAGATCAATCTTCGAGAACACTGTTACTCCCTCCAACTGATCGAACAAGTCATCAATCTTTGGTAAAAGCTACCTGTTCTTGATGGCCACTTTGTTTAACTATCTGTAGTAAATGCGCAACCTAAGAGTACCATCCTTCTTCTTCATAAATAGTACTAGTGTGCCCCATGGTGATAACCTTGGCCTAATGTATCCCTTTCCAAGCATTTCCTTCAACTATAGATTCAACTCTACCAACTCAGGTGTACTCATATTGTAAGGTGCCTTTAATGTTAGAGCTACCCCTAACACCTCAAAAAGTCTACCTCCCTGTGAGGTGAAACTTTGAAATATCTGCAGGGAATACATCCTGAAATTGCTATAGAACTAGGTACCTTCTCAAAACATCTGCATCCTCAACTTCCTTACCTTTTCAATAGAAATGTGTAGTGCAAATAACATACACTCTTTCCTATGACTAGGCTTGGTCTGCATAGTTGTCACCATTCTAACTAATGTTTCTTTCTTCCTACCTCACAAAATTCTTTGTTCCCCATTGTCATCCAAGCACTCAATTTATTTGTCATAACAATCCACCTTGGTTCTATGAAGGTACAACCAATCCATGTCAAACAACAAACTGTATGATCCCAATGGTAATACATTCAAATGTGTTGAGGTAGGCATACCATTCAAATCAAATGTACAAGCTCTTACCTAATGATGAACTCTCTTCTTGGTACCTATAGCCAATTGCACTAACCAAGACTCTGCATGCAATTGTTTATTAAAACCACACTTATCCAACGGATCAGGATTAACATAACTATAATTAGATCAAGGGTCAATTAAAATAGAAACAAATTTATTAATAAAGCTTACTATCCATCTCGATAATAGATGTCTAGTGATGTGCCTGTCTGTTATCTAGTGTTGCATAGATTCTAGGAATACTCTGCCTAACATCCCCCATTGTCTGTGCCTCCTGAGCACTGTAGGTTTGTGTCTACCACGCTGATGTTGTGGACAATCTCTCCTATGATGATCTTTGCACAAGTCGAACACTCTATAGGCTTCGAAATTTCATCCTTGTTCTACTCCTCAGATCGATGTCCCTGCCCTCTATCAGATGCAGTGAACTTCTTAAATTGTGCTACATTCTCTTTATAACCTGTACCCTGAGGTATTTCTTGCTTCTTGTCCCATTTTTCTTTATTCTTATCATTACCCTTCAAATCCTACTTAGTCTTAGATTTGCACTTTGATTCCTCATAACAATGCTTTAGGTTTCGGATGGCCTCCTCCAATGACATAGGTTCATCAAACTAAATCTCACTTTGAATGAAATCAGTAATCCACTAACAAATCTTTGAATCTTGGCCTTGTTCTCCTTGAGGTAAGGCACATACCTCAGTATCTCCAAGCACCTACTAGTGTACTCCTCATCTTTCATCGATCCCATCTTTAGCTTATAGAATTATGTTTCCCGATCATCAAAGTATGTCTTTGATAGATACTCCTTTCGGAGTAGCCTCTCGAATTCACTCCAAGTCAAGTCCTCCTCATGAATACCTATGTCATTCTTCACATCTTTCTGCTAGATATCTACTTTACCTTTGAGACTGAATGTAGCTATTATAGATTTCATTTTCTCTGAATAGTCATGCAACCTGAAGAACTTCCTCATACCAAGAAACCATGCCTCTGCATCTTTTGTTTCTTCATATCTCCATCAAATGTAGGGGTCTTTTCTTTCTTAAACTCATCCGAATAATATCCCATGTCACTCCTCCTTTAAGTATGATAATTATGTCTATCATAATGTCTATCAGAACTAGATCTAGAATAATATCGGCATACATCACCTCTCCCATCCGGTATATCCAAAGACCTTCCATCTTTGATCATGTCCTCTCCATCCAACCTGTACTCACCATGAGACCTATTGAAAGATGCCCCATTGATTTTTTCCTCCTACTCATGGTTGATCCGAAGGGGTCCATGTCACTGCAATTCTGTCAAACTCTGAAGTATCACTCCATTTAACTCTACTTGTTTCTCCTGTGCCTGTATGTTTATGTCATTGTCTACCTTACAACTCCTTATTTCTTCCTTTAAGCTTCTCATTGTGTGAAAAATTAGAAGAGTGCCCAACTCCCATAGCTCATATGATCCATAGGGAGAGTCTTGGGAGCTGTAGTATACCATCTTTCTAGTCATGTTTGATATTCTTCCTGTAAGGTATATCATGTCAGCTAAACCAAATCAAAATAAACCAACATACCTTAGCATAATTCGGGGAGGATACCTCGTCTGCAGGATCCACAAATCAACATAATACATATATAACATGATCATGACAACATATAGAAATATAACACATAATCATATAAGCATATAACCATCATTCTAGCTAGAGTCCAATCATCAATGCATGACCATATCAACTACACATACCATGACATCATGCATGAGAACAAGCACCGCATCATAGTACACTTGACCACATGTGAATACTAACGTTCATAAACAATACATGATCAACCATACATGCATGCCGACACACTCCACAACAACACCATCAACTTCCCATGGTGACCTCACTGCAACCATAACCCATACCATACAAATGCAACAAGCACATAGTCTTACAACACAAGAAACACATATGCAATTGACACGAATGGATGAACAACACACAACCCATCCAGTCTGAGGGGTGAACCATCCTCTGATACCACTCTGTCACACCTTCCTCCCACATCTACCCTAGTAACCGCACAACCGAGGTAAACATTAGATGAGAAGTTACCATGATATGATTTGACTCCCTATGTGTCAGTTAAGGAAGTGGAATCGATACAAACACAACATACAGACCTCCCACATTAGCAACAGAATTCCCAGGATCCATCCCAACCACTCTGGCAATGATCCAAACTTAAACCAGAATGCAACAAATTATACATATAACCATAAATACATATATGCAATAGAAATAACACTTCATTTCATTAATATCAAATATTGAAATATGCTTACAAACATAAGGGAAATAAGACTAGCTCAAGCGATGGTAGCTTATCTTTGAGAAGAGATGTGGCGGATACATGCCTATGAACGATCTTACAATGAGGCTCGAAGGCCTATTTATTATTGGGAAACAATGAAATACCCTACACATCCAAAAACATAACCCTAGGAGATGGAGCACCAAAGCTATCAGCCCTATTTGGGTAAAATGGTACATCAACTTCCTATGGTCGTAACATTGGCATATGATCTCAGTTTGACATGCACAATACCTCATTAAAAATATCTATCAGAGGAATACAACTTTAGAGAGGAAAACATCAATTAATATCTAATTTTTCCTTGGTTTTCCCAAAAAAAGTCATTTAGGGCCTCAAATTGGCTCTGAACATTCAGGACTCAAAAAACTGCCAAAAATAGTAAAGTGTGCTACAATTAGGGAAACTGTAATAATGAAAGAGATAGTGTTGGGGGTCCAAGTGGAATAGGCAGGTGGCCACCAAAATCCAACTGGATCAATCCCCCCCCCCTTAGTAAGCAATGCTCCCAACTGTGTTGAGTGCCTCTTGTTGGGTTGTGTTATATTCTTTCCACGACTAGCCCACGTAGTTAACCAGGGTGGTTAGAGGGGGGGTGGATCCCCCCCTTCGTTGCATCGATTTTGTAGCGAGGTAGTCATAGGGGGTTTTAGGGGTGCAGGTAGCCCCCCTCTACAGGGTCCAGGGCAGTGCTCTAGAATTTTTGTTTTTGGACCCTATATTAGGTTGGGCGGACCTACCTATGGTTTTGTGCATGATTTTTGCACATGGTTTTGGGTGCGATGGTTTTCGGTCCATGGTTTTGGACATGATGGTTTTCAGTCCATGGTATTGGATGCCTTTGCATGTATAAATATGTATTGTAACATTGAAAGGAATATAATGAAAAATCAAGCTGGTAGCCCTGATTTTGGGATCGAGGGGAAATCTCTGTGTATATGTGTTTTATGTCTTATGCGCTCGCATTTTTTATTTTATGTGTTTTAGAATTCATATGAAATTAGTTTCTGTATAGGGTTAAAACCTACATTTGGTATCAGAGTTTTTTTGGCTTCAAGGGGATGCCTTTGCTATTGAGGGGTTTCGCTCAGGCCTATGGTAGACCCTGTTCAATGGTAGATCTACAAGATTGATTCTGGTGGTGAAAGAAGATGGTGAGTAATGGAGAGATAGAGATCGATAAATTTAATGGTTAGAGTTTTGAGTTGTGGAAACTCAAGATGGAGGATTTGTTGGTGGATAAAAATCAGTGGATTGCGGTAGATCCTAGTACTAAACTAATGGGAGTGTCCGATGAAGAATGGAAGAAGCTCAATCAGAAGGCAAAGAGCTCAATATGCTTGTGTGTCTCAGATTCAGTATTGTTGTATCAGGGGAATCTACGGCAAAGGCTTTGTGGGACAAGTTAGGGACTTTGTACCAATCTAAGACTCTAGTGAATAAATTGTTCTTGTGGAAAAAGCTGTATAACTTGAGGATGAAAGATGGAGACTCGGTAACAAAGCATCTAAATGCATTTAATACTATGGTAAGTCAGTTAGTATATGTTGATATTAAAATTTCAGATGAAGATAAGTGCATCCGTTTGTTGTTGCCTCTACCAATCTTGTGGGATAGTATGGTTATTGTAATAGGTAGCAATACAATTGCCTTGCAGTTTGATGAAATAGTCTCATCCTTGCTGACGAAGGAGATGAGACGAAAAAATATGGAGAACCAGAATGGTGATGCCTTGTCTGTATGAGGATGGTCCCAGAATAGAAACAAAAATAATTCATCAAGTGGAACATTTAAAGTTAGAGGGAGATATAAATCTCCAGGAAAACCTATAACGGTGGTGTGATGGAAATGTGAAAAGGAAGGGCACTACAAAAGGGACTGTAAATCTAAAGCTCATGATAAAGGAAAGGGATCTGATGATGCTCCTTCTTGCAGAGGCGAAAACCACCTCAGATGAAGGTGGGGATGTGTACTTGGCTTCTTCAAGTACACATGTAGATCATGAGGCATGGTTGATTGACTCAGGTGCTCCTTTCACTTCACTCCCCATAGAGAGTGGTTTTGTGAGTATGAGAAATACGATGGTGGTGATGTCTTCTTAGGGGATGATAGGAAGGCTAGAATCGTTGGTCACAAAAACGTAAAGTTGAAGTTGCAATATGGAAGGGTTAGAACACTTTCGGGTGTTCTGCATATTCCTGAATTGGCCAGAAATTTGATTTATATAAGCAAGTTGGATGATGCAAGTGTAAAAATAGTGTTTGATAAGGATACCTTCGTGATGGTTCATGGAGCACTAGTATTGATGCGGGGAATTTGGATTGGAAATATGTACAAGCTAAAAGGTAGCACTATTGTTGATGGGTGAACCAACTCTGTGGTTCCTGAAAGTGGTCTCTGGAGAGAAGACCATGTTGTGGCATCAAAGGCTTGGACATATTGGAGAGAAGGGCATTCGAATACTTCATGGTAAAGGTATGGTAGAAGGTATGTGTAATAGATCTCTGGATTTTGATTTCTGTGAAAATTGTGTATATGGGAAGGAGAATTGGGTGAGTTTCCCCTCTGGTGGTAAGAGGGTGAAATATATATTAGAACTTGTGCACAGTGATGTGTTTTGACCTATGAAGGTTCCATCACTGGGTAAATCTATGTACTATGTATCATTTATAGATGACTTCTCAACAAATACATGGATATATTTCCTTAAGATGAAATTTGAAGTCTTTGACAGGTTTAAAGAATTTAAGGCTATGGTGGAAAACTAGACAGAGAAGAAGATAAAGGTGTTGGGGATAGATAACGATGGAGAGCTTTGCTATAAGGAATTTGAAGAATTCCGTAAGAAGTGTGGTATAGCATGACAGAAGACTACTCCATACACACCTAAGAAAAATGGAGTTGTAGAAAAAATGAACAAGACATTAATGGAAAGGGCAAGAAACATGCTCAGTGGTGCCAGGTTAGGACAAGAATTCTGGGCAGAGGCGGTGGAGACAACATGTTACCTAGTCAATAGATCATGTTCATCATCGTTGGAGAATAAGACTCCACAAGAGCTATGGACTGGTATGAAACCCTCTCCTTCACATCTGAGGGTATTTGGATGTGATGCATATGTACATGTTCTAAAGGAGAAATGAACCAAGTTGGATAGTAAATCTGAAAAGTGCATCTTTATTGGCTGTAAGGATGGTTTAAAGGGTTATAATCTTTGGAACCCAGTAAAAAGGAAGGTTGTGTATAGCCGAAATGTGGTGTTCAGAGAGGTAAAATATGTTATTAAACATGAAGTCCAACCAAAGGAACCTGAGAATATAGAGTTTTAGCTTAAGGAGGAAGAATCAGAATCTACAATAGAGGAGGAATCAGAAGATGAAGAGCCACAAACTCCGGGTGTTAGAATATTAGTTCGAGAAAGAAGGTAGTTGGAAAGGTATAGTCCATCTGATATCTGTTCAAATTTTGCTTTATCTATTACTGACGATGATCCCGGAACTGTGAAGGAAGTAGTACATCATAGGATGGAAAACTCTAGAAAGAGGCCATGTTTGATGAAATGGCATCATTGCACAAAAATGAGGCTTGGGATCTGGTGGAGTTGTCAGCTGGAAGGAAACCCATTGGAAGCAAATGGGTGTTCAAGAAGAAGACAAATGCAGAAGGAAAGGTGGAGAAATACAAAGCTCAGTTGGTAGCAAAAGGTTATTCCCAGGTTGCCGGGAAATTGATTTTGGTGAATTTGTCTCCTGTTTGCAAAGGTAAACTCTATTAGATTTACTTTTATCTATTGCTGTTGCTTTTGATTTTGAGGTAGAACAGATGGATGTGAAGACAACGTTTCTTCACGAGGATCTAGAAGAGGAAATCTACATGAAGCAACATGAAGGCTTTGCGGTGAAGGGTAAGAAACAACTTGTATGAAAGTTAAAGAAGCCTATGTATGGGTTAAAACAGTCACCAAGGATGTGGTATCAGAAATTTGATACATTTATACAACGACTTGACTTCACTAAAAGTAAAGAAGATCATTGTGTGTATTTTAAATTAATTGGCGACCGTGTTATTTATATGGTCTTATATGTGGATGATATGTTGCTAGTTGGAAATGACAAAGAAATTATCCAAGATTTGAAAACCAAATTGTCCTCCAAATTCGACATGAAATATCTTGGTGCTGCAAACTATATTTTGGGCATGGAAATTAAAAGGGATCAGGCAAAGAGGAAGCTTCAGTTAAACGAGAGGAAATATGTCGAGACAATACTGTAGAGGTTTAATATGTAGGATAGTAAACCGATGAAGGTTCCTATTCCTGTAGCTGTGTAGTTATCTACAGAACAGTGTCCCAAGACACAAGAAGAGGAAGAGGACATGTCCTGTGTTCCATATGCAAGTGCAGTTGGTAGCCTGATGTATGCAATGGTATGTATTAGACCAGACATTGCACATGCAGTGGGAGTATTGAGCAGGTTTATGTCAAAACCAAGGACGGAGCACTGAACAAAAGTGAAGCGAGTTTTCAGGTATTTGTGTGGCACTAGTGATTATGGTTTGTGCTACCAAGGAAGACCAGAATTGGATAGAGTGTTGGATATTCGTGGTTTTGTTGACACAGACTGGGCTAGAGATCTGGATCAGAGAAGATCTACAAGTGGGTATGTGTTTAACCTATTTGGAGGTGCAGTCAGTTGGATGAGTAAGAAACAATCTGTAGTGGCACTATCAACTAAAGAGCAAGAATACATGGCAGCCACTCATGCAAGCAAGGAAGCAGTTTGGTTGCAGAGATTGTGTTCAAGTATGGGGTTAGTACAGGGAGCTATAAGGATAGACTGTGATAGCCAAAGTGCAATTTTCTTGGCAAAAGACCCTGCTTATCATTCAAAGACAAAGCACATTGATGTTCAGTATCACTTTGTGAGGGATATGATAGAAGACAAAAAGGTGTTGCT
>APFE030271640.1:4508-18875 GCA_000404065.3 Pinus taeda
CTAACTAACAAATACACTAGTGATGAGTGGTGTGAATTAATTATTAATTAATTCACTAATTATTAACTCATAAATCAACTAAAGAATACATCATTTAACTCAGTGCATGGACATTTCAGTGGAGACAAGTGTTAGAGGTGGATGAAAGGGTGAGTCTAATATCAGTTGTGACTATAGCTATGCATGAGATTTGCACAATCATTTATTGAGATTTCCAATGAGGATTGAACAGTACAAGCCAAGGGAATTCAAACTTGGATCAAATCTATTCTCATCAGGGATTGCGTAGTAGAGGCAGGCAAACAGCAAAGGAGATTTGAACCGGTGACTTGTTTAGATCTGAGCTAGTTTGTGTGTAACAGGGGAAGATAGTACTGAGTACTTGTGAGGAGTATTGTACTATGTATTGTTACATGTTCTCTATCATTATAATATACAGATAGTTGAGGGGTTTTCAGCTGTATGCTTTCCCCATTACATACTGCGTTGATATCTGTGATTGATGTTTCAATGTGCGCATGTGATTGTTCCTTAATTCCCCAAATTGATGATCAATAGTAGAGGAGGTTATGTATTATGCATGCATTACACAAATAGTGTATAATTAGGATAATCTCTGTGAATAAGGGTTATATTATTCAAAATTTCTATAATCGTCAAGGTATGGACAAATCATATACATATCACACATGAAATTCTTGGCATATTTTATATTTTTATGCATTCTTTTAATTTTACTAATTGACAATCATTGCTTTAGTATATTTAATTATGATTCATCTTGAAGGTCGTTATCATGAAGGCAATAATAATTGGTTTCTTTCACAAGGAATGAAAAGGAATCCACTACAATATAGTAGGCTCCCCTACTATGAGAAAATATAAATTGTTCATCTTCTTGGTACAATGCACATTGGGACAAACGTAACAAAAATATTACGGAAACATTTATATGGAAGGAGTGACAGAAAAAATTTCATCATTTGTAAATGAAATTAAGGAGTACAATAATGAAATGTAGAATGTGATTCATTCAAATAGTGATATATACCAAAATATAAGTGCCTTTCCTTGGTTATTGATAGAGTATAAAAGAAAGGATGTAAAATAGGTCATTGAAAAAAAAAAAATCCAACTAGATTTTCTTCAAACATAAAATATGTCATAACAAAGAAAGGTGAACTAGGCAACATAAAAACTCATAATTGTCATGCCTTGATTAAGGTAATTATTGTGTTGTATATATTTGTATATTGGTGAAACATGTTGTTAGTGTTTTTTCTACTAATTTAAGAATAAATAATTATTCATATTTTTTGTTACAATATGTTCTACCTCCATCTATCCCAAACAACTTTGACAACAATTTTAAACAAGTTATATATGAACTTGGAAAACACATGAGATATGAACTTTGAGTTCCATGGTAGAGGGATATATGGTATATAAAAACATGGTTATATTACTCTATATGTTCCAAAATTCATTGCAAGTATTTATGTGGATCACATTTGGGATGTCAATAACATCAACAAATTTAAAGGGGAACACCTACATCTGGATGGGAGTGAGGTGCAATACATTTATAAATTTCAAACAATATTATTTGGATGAAAGTATGTATTGAATTGTGTAAATGACCTAATGATGGTAAATTTTCATGACGTGGTGTGGCTAGATTGTTCAAAAAAGTTTAATGTCAAAGAGATACAAATCTTATAGAAAGGGAAATTGATATAGAAAATGGATTAAAATATAAACAAGAAAGCATATAAACCCACAATATTTACTTTTTTTTAAGATTATATTGATGTATGTGGCATGTTTTTTTCATGATTTTTATAATTTTCAGGTATAAATATGTTTATCAATTAAAAATGTATTTTTTTACGTGCCTAACATATTGTAGTTAAAACAATACAAGGTTATATGGTGCAAGGAATGCAAACCTCACATCGAAAAGCTGGATGACAAGATGAAAACTTTTGATAATATGATTACTTTAGTATTTCAATTTACAAATGTTTCCTCTAGAAGTCACACACATCCAACAGTCTCTGAAAATTGATATTGTGGGTATTTCGAATATATAATTGAGTGTGAATTTAAATCTTTTGAAATATTTATGTTGGACATCAAATGGTGTAGGTTTCAAATGAATAAATTTGATACTGATAGAACTATTATTGAGAATGATAATGGATTTACCATGGTTACGACAAGGAATACTAAGCCAAGATCAGAGCCTTATGTTCTTCCAAGATAATGTGGATAACTATTTTACTTATAGGTTCCATGTAGAGAGGTTTGATTATATGTTGTTAGATATGATGCAAGATGAAGGCCAATAAATTACAATGTAGCAGAAGAAGATGATATTGAGGAAGAAAATGATTTATAGGAGGAATTAGTTCATGTTTCATATGAAGACGTCAAAGAAGTTCAAGAAGATGTTAATGAAGAAAATATCTAGGTGAACATGATATCAACAATTTACTATCAAATGAATAACTTGAAGAATTCAAACCAAACGTAGGGCACAATTCTCCTCATGATTATATAAACGATGATATGATTAGAAATGATGACATTGATGATGATGCTGATATGGTCAATCTTTTTAACATCAATTCAAAATAGAATGATACAAAGCTTGACTTGGTTGAAGAATAATATTAATGATATTGAAATGTTGAAATATATGAGGTATGTTTTTAGATGTTTTCAGTTCATTTGTCCTCTTTCATTTACCTTAAAATTTTGTTATCTTGGTTTATAGGTACGATTCATACTATATTGTTCTCAAATATTTTATAGTAGATAAAATTGGGTATTGGGGAAATAAAAGTGATGCGAAAGGAGGAGGAGCGGATGTATAGCTTCCACCTTCACATGGTTGGTCTAGTTCAGTAGAGAATACATTATTATTGAAACCAAGATAAGTTCATTCATGTTGATACCATCATCTCTGATTGTTCAAGTACATAGTGTTAATGTGCACCTTAATTTTCTATTAAGAGGTCACGGTTCGAATTGTATCCATGATCTTAGGTTTAGGTAAATGTTTAATTAAATTAACATTTCCCAATAAATCAAGATTATGCTTTCATTAGTTGAGCATGCACAAAGGGAGTTGTGAGTGAGGCCAATGTTGAAATTTTTTCATTTTTTTCTTATATGTATTTAAATTTGATGTGGTTATAGTAGATACATGCATTGATTGTATGGGAGCGTTTCGAGACTCAAATATCACTCACATGAAGCATTTGAAAATTAAATGAAAATATTCTAACATAGATGTCAAGGAAATGAGATTATTTATTATTTTTATTGTCCTTCTCATGACATGTATTTAGACCTTAAGGCTAGCTCAATTGGTCGAGTACCTATAAGAGCCTTGGTGAAATTCCATGTAATAAAAGTTAATAAAGGAAAAATAATAACCATAGTTGATGGGACACTTATTCCAAGCTAAATTTTGAGCAAGGCATCCTAACGTGGGTATTCATTTGGTTATTAGTGGCTCAGGAAATTGACAAAGGAAATAGATAAGGCTTTGGAAAGGACAAATGGAATTTTGGGTAGATTTATTTATGAAAATAATGGAAATTAGGAGAAAAGGGAAGCGAATGGTCACAAGTTGCATGTGAGGAGGAAATTGAAGGAAAATAATGTAAAATTAATAAAATAGGGGCCTCATCCATAAAAAGGCTCTCAGGATGAGTTGGTAACTTTTTGTCAGTTCATTGTTGGATCTCTCTTTCATTATTCTCTTTGTCTCATACTCTTAGATAGTTAGAGTTATCTTGGATCACTCTTGGAGGGTGTGGCATACTTGGATTCTTGGAGCAAGAAGGCAGTGGAAGAGAAGGAAAGTGCAAGAAGATGTTGGGATCAAAAGCTACACTGTATTTTTCTTGTTGGTACCAAGTTGCACATATGTTTTCCTAACTATTGTTGGCATCCATGGCATATGCATGTGGTTTTTTGATTGTGATATGTTATGGGAATGGAGGATGGTCAAGGTTGATAATGGATTGCCTAGCCTTTCCATTTCTTGGATAGTCATGGTGCTTGTGGATTTGTTTTCCTTGTTTTGTTTTGGTCGGTTCTCATGTTTCCTTAGCTTGGGTTGAGTTATTAGTCCTAGAAGCCATAGTTGGACAAGCACCCTAGAAGCCATGTAACAGCTTATGTTGAGTTACTAGTCCTCCAAGCCTTGGCTAGACAAACACTCTAGAAGCCCTTGGTGGGTTGAGTTACTAGTCATGGAAGCCCTAGTAAAATTTGTCTGTTGAGTTACTAGCCCTGGAATCCTTGGTTGGTAAAACACTCTAGAAGCCCTAGAAGGCTTCGATGGAGACCAATCTAATGGTGGTTTTGTGATGTCCAATCGTGAGGTGGAATCACATTTTCATGGCTTGAGGTGGATGGCTTCTGGAATCCCTGGGTGGTTTTGGATTGATGTGTTCTATGATATCCCACATTCATGCTTAGAATATGGGATGGGGCTGAATTGATGAAGAGAGATTTGTCTCAGCCATTCTATGGTTGGATGGAACGCGGAAGTCTCATCCCAGGTTTGGATTTTGCATCATCAATATGAGTTTCTTTCTCCTTGTATTTCGATGAGTATTATATTGAATTATATGTTGTTTATATGCCTATGATTTCACTGGTATTTCTTCTACTATTATGCTAGTTATATATGTGTTTTATGACAAAAACTATGTATGGCTCTCATCATTTTTTTACTTGTAAAGGAATAAGCAATGAATCTATGACCTAATGGATGAAATGGTAGTTAATATATTATGGCAGCAATTTATCTTATCGATTCAGCTAAGTATGAGACCCTTATGCTCAAATATGTTATTTAAACTTGTAGGTTACATATTTGTGATATGCTCGATGAAATTCCGATCATGGCTAGTAGGGGTCTAATAAATATCTCATTTAAGTGATTACATTCATACTGTCATTTCCTAGTTATTTTACAGTTATGAAGATGTGATTCAATTCTGGGAAGTGACTTGGGCTCTGGGCCTAAAAATGTGGCTTGAATCCTGGGGACGTTGGCATAAAACTGAGGAAAAACGTCCTTAGACATTGGCTTGAATGCCTATGAGAGCGTCTAGAGGTCCCTGGATCCTAGCATGCCCATATTATGAGAGAATCCATAGGTCAAGCGGTCCAAAAGATCAATGGAACCTAGGTGCTGGCAGGTAGAAAGGTTGGATTTGCTTCTAAGGGTCCTAATGTTGATGTTGAATGTATGTATGGTATGTTTATGTTGGTTCCACTTCCTGAACATCACTTAGGAGGTTGAATCATATCATAATGGCTTCTCATCGCATGTTTATGGTGGCTGGCCATTTCTTGTGTAGATGTGGGAGGAGGATGTTACATAGTAGTATCAGAGTATAGTTCATCCCACAGAGTGGATGGGATATGTGTTGGTCATACATGCATGTCATTTGCATGTGCGTCTCTTACATTTTCATTCCATGTGCGTTTTTTATTTGCATAATGTTGGTCATGCTTGTAGTGATGTGGTCATGTGGAAGGTGATGTTGTTATTTTAGTGTTAATCGTCATGAGTGTATTACTAGTTACATGTTGTTATATGTCGCTTACATGTTGTTGTATGTCACTTGGTTACATTCTTGCATGTTTGGTTTCATTCTTGTATGTTTGGTTACATGTATCATTCTTGTAGGTTTGGTTTCAAGTATCGTTCGTTTATGCTTGATTACATATGTTTATGCATGTGTATGGTTGATTAGCCATTGCTTATGCATGTTAATGTTTTCATATAGTCAAGTGTATAATGTTGTAGTGGTTTTTGTCATGCATGAGGTTGTGGTATGATTTGTTGATAAGGTCATGCATTGATGACTGGACCCTAGCTGGAATGATGGTTGCATGGTTATATGTTTATGTGTTATGTTTCCATATGATCTCATGATTATGTTATACATGTATCATGCTGATTTGTTGATCTTGTAGACAAGGTATCCTCCCTGATCTATACTAAGGTACGTTGGTTTATTGTGATTTTGTTTAGATGACACGATATAGCTTGGAAGAAGAAATAGAAAATGGTCAGCAAGATGGCAAACTACAAGGAATCTCCTTATGGATTAGAAGAGTAGTATGGTGTTGGGAAATCTTTTGATTTGGCATATACGGTGAGAAGCTTAAAGGGAGAAACACAAAGTTGTAAATAATATAATGACATAATCATACAGGCATAAGAGAATCTAGAAAAGATAAATGTAGAGATATTTCATAGTTTGGTAGATTTACAATGATAGGGACCACTTCATATCAACCATGAGTAGGAGGAAAAAACTAATGGGGCATATGGTAGTAGGTCGCATGTTGGTGACACGGTCAGAGATGGTTGATTGTTGGACACTCTGGATAGGAGGAGGGATAGACACAAGTACCATTCTAGTTCTGCTTCTCACAAGAATCATGATCGATATTGTTATCATCCTTAGAGCAGGAGTGATAAGGGATACATGCCAGATGATTTTAATAAAAAAAAGACACTTAATTTTGATGGAGAGATGAAGAAATTGTAGGATGTAGAGGCATTTTTTCTTGGTATGAAGAAGTTCTTCAAGTTGAATGATTATTCGAAGAACACGAAAGCCAGAGTAGCTACATTTAGTCTCATGGGTAAAGCAGACATTTCGTGTGAATATGTGACGAATTTTAGAGGTGTACATGAGGAATATTTGACTTGGAGTGAGTTTGAATGACTATTCAAGAAGAAGTATTTTTCAGAGAGATACTTTGATGACAAGGAAAAAATATTTTATGAGGTAAAGATGCAGTCTATGACATATGATGAGTACACTAGAAAGTTCTTGGAGCTACTGAGGTATGTGCCTTACCTCAAGGAGGAGAAGGTCAAGATTAAGAGATTCACTAGTGGGTTACCGATGGAATTCACATATAGGATTGAGTTTTATGAGCCTAGATCATTGGACGAGGCCATTTGGAAGTGAAAGTGTTGTTATGAACAATCGAAGCCCAGATCTCAGACTACGCCAAACTAGAAGGGATATGAAAAGAATAAAGGAAAATGGGACAAGAAGTGAGTAATACCACAAGATTCAAGTAATAAGGATAATTTTGCACCAACTAAGAGGCTCGATGCATGATATAGAGGACAAGGACATTGACTTGAGGAGAAGAATAGCGATGCAGCCTAGAAGCCTACAAAGTGTTCGACTTGTGGAAAAGATCATTATAGGAGACATTATCCCTAGAATTAGGGTGGTAGGTCTTAGATATATAATGCGCAAGACACATAGAATCATGGGGATGTTGGTCAAAGTGTTCCTCATATTTATGCAATGTTAGATAATAAATAGGTAGGCCATCGGGCATCTATCATTGAAATGGACGGTAAGCTTTGTAATTAGTTTATTTCTATTTTGATTGACCCTTCATATAATTATAGTTATGTTAGTACTGACATGGTAGATAAGTGTGGTTTAAGTAAGGAATTTCATGAAAAATCTTGGTTAGTACAATTGGATATAGGTACAAAAAAGTGACTTCATCACTGGGTAAGAGCTTATGCTTTTGATTTGAATGGTATGCCTACTATAGAATAATTTACTGTATTACCATTGGGATCATGTTGTTGGGCATGGATTGGTTGTATCTTCGTAGAACCAAGGCAGATTGTTATGACAAAGCAATTGAGTGTGTGGATGACAATGGCGAGCCAAGAGTCTTACAGGTAAAGAATAAAGTTTCATTAGTTAGGATGGTGACAACTATGCAAGAAAAGCGCAGTTGTAGAAAAGGGTGTGTGTTATTTACAGTACATAGTTATAGTGGTAAGGTTAAGTAAGTTGAGGATGCACATGTTTTGAGAAAGTACCCAGCTATACAATAGTTCAAGGATATTTTTCAGGATATTTCAGAGTTGCCAGAACACAAGGGAGTAGAATTCTCTATTAATTTTGTGCCAAGGGCAGCTCTGACATTGAAAACACCTTACAGGATAAGCACACCTGAGTTAGTGGATTTGAATTTACAGTTGAAAGAAATGTGGGACAAGAGATACATTAGGCCAAGTGTATCACCATGGGGCGTGTTGGTATTTTTTGTGAAGAAGAATGATGGTACTCTCAGATTGTGCATTGACTATAGGAAGTTGAACAAAGTGACCATCAAGAATAGGTATCTGTTACGAATGATTGATGACTTGTTTTAGTTTTGAAGGGAGCAACAATGTTCTCAAAGATTGATTTGAGATTCGAGTATCATTAGGTACACATCAAAAAGGAGAACATTTACAAGATAACTTTCCAAACTAGTTATGGACACTATTAGTTTATTGTAGTTCCATTCGGTTTGACTAATGCTCTAGCTACATTTATGTCCTTGATGAATAATGTGTTGTGTCTGTATTTGGGTATGTTTGTTATTGTGTTAATTGATGACATATTGGTATATTCTAAAAATGAGGAAGAGCATGTCGAGCATCTAATAGTAGTGTTGAGGTTGTTGAGAGAGCATCAGTTGTATGCTAATCTCAGCAACTGCAGTTTCTTTTAGAATTAGGTACATTACTTGGGATATGTTTTCTCCAAGGAGGGAATTGCAGTGGATCTAGAAAAGATAAGGGCCATCATGGGGTGAGTAGCTCCTAATATTGTAGATGAGGTGAGATCTTTCATGTGGTTGTCAGGCTATTATAGGAGGTTCATCAGGAACTTCTCATAGATCGCTTATCCTATCACATCATTTCAGAGGAAAGGTAAGAAGTTTAAATGGACAAAGGACAATGAGGCTAGTTTGGAGCAACTCAATCAGTTGTTGACACATGCACTAGTGTTAAATATTGAAGATTTGGACAAAAATTTTGTAGTATCCATAGATTCTTACAAGAAAGGACTTGGTGGAGTCCTTATGTAGGATGGTTAGGTGGTATGCTATGAGTCTTAGAAAATGAATGAGCACTGGAAGAACTATCCCACGCATGATCTTGAATTGGCTGCAATTATACATGCATTGAAGATGTGGAAACACTATCTTCTGGGCAGTGGATTTACATTCATGAGTGTTCATAATGGTGTACGGTACCTATTTTACCAATAAAATCTGAATGGTAGGCAGTCTCAGTGGTTGGCTATGATTAGTGAGTTTGATTTTGAGATTAGGTACATCGAAGGAAAAGAGAATAGAGTGTCATATACTCTTAGCAGGTGGATATAGGTAAATCACTTAGTAACTATGACCTCCTATGGGATAGACTTACAAGTTAGGATCTTGCAGGCAGGTCAATAGGATGTCAGATATATAGAGATTATCCACGGGTTGTAGCAGAGTAATGGTACATGTACAGGTGGTAGTATAAATATAGGTATAGGTAATGGTACAGGTGTAGATACCAGTGTAGATACAAGATGTGGTCTATTGGCTTACAACAGATGGATTGGTTAGATTTAGAGACAGGATATATGTGCAAACAAGTAATGAAATCAAGAAGGTGATCTTGAGGGAGATTCATGGGGAAATATATTCAAGCCACCTAGAATATTAGAAGATACTGACAAAAGTGAAGAGATTTTATTATTGGTCAAACTAGAAGAGGGATGTATAAGACTTTGTGGCTAGGTGTTTTGATTGTCAATGTGTGAAGGAAGAATGTAAACATCTAGGTTGAATTCTACAGCCAATTGTGATTCTATAGTGGAATTTGGAAGTCATCTCCATGGAATTCATCATAGGTTTACCGAGGACAATGAGATGACATGATTCCATCATGGCTATTGTGGACAAGTTGAAAACGGTTGTGCACTTCATTCCAATGATGTCTACTTTCTCATATAGATATGTAGCATATTTATTCATCGTAGATGTGGTCAGATTGCATGGTGTTCCAAAGAATATTGTGTCAAATAGGGATGCGAAGTTCACTTGCAAGTTTTTAAAGGAGTTATTTGCAAGTTTGGGCATAGATTTGGCCTTTAGTACAACTTATCATATGTAGACAGATGGAGAGACATAGAGGATCAACAAGATATTGGAGGACATGTTGAGTACGTATGTGATGGATCGGTAATGAAAAGGGAAGAGTAACTTCCAGTGGTAGATTTCTCTTATGCAAATGTGTATGATGAATCCTTGAAGATGAGTCCATTTGAGGAATTGCATGGGCAGAGTTGTAATAATCCTATTAGTTGGAGTGATTCAGTTAATAGAATGTTGATTGAACCAAATATGATGACAAACATCGAATAGGAAATGCAGGTGATCAAGAAGAATCTAAGGGCAGCACAAGATATGAAGAAGAGATATCGAGATTGAAACAGGTTGTTCAAGGAGTTCTGGGTTGGGGAACATGTGTACTTTTGTATCAAACTGAAGAAGAGCTCCTTACATATTTGGTCATGTACCAAGTTGGCACCATGGTTTTGTGGACCCTTCAACATTATTGAGAGGACTAGGCTAGTAGCCTATCGACTTTCATTACCTCCGATAAAGAAATTTCATGATGTTTTCCATGTGTCATTGCTTAATAAGTATGTTAGATATGTTGATCATGTGATTGATTGGTCTATATTGCAAGTGGAACCAAATGGAGAATTCTAGCTAGAGCCTCAATGTATATTGCAAAAAAAGGTGCTCATGCTCTAGAACTAAGCAATCAAACAAGTTCAGATGCAATGGAAACACATTGGGCCTGATGAAGCTACATGGAAGATGGTGGATTAGATGTGGGCTATGTATCCTTCCTTATTTGTTGGTTGAGGCAAAGAAATTTTGATATGGTGTTTTGGTATAATTTTTAGTACATGTTTTGATGATGTTCTATTATATGTACATATGTATATGGAGGTAAATACCACCATGAGCTATGTTATAAAGCTCCAATAGGAAGTATGGGTGTCATTTCAATATGATGTTATGTTCTTTTGTTTTCATGTTGGTTTTCTTCTTGGCATGTTGATCATTGTAAATAATGTAATGAGCTAAGTTATAAAGCTCCATTGGAAATGTACTTTTCTTACAGTAGTTTTGTGGTTATAGGTTTTGTTGAGCACCGCTGACAGTGTTCCTCCAAGGGGGAGGGTTCTATAATAGACTTGGTGAAAATTCAATGTAATAAAGGAAAAATAATAACCACGGTTGATGGGACACTTATTCCAAGATTAGTGTTGGGAAATACATCCTAGTTTGGGTGTTCATTTGATTATTAATGGCTAAGGAAATTGGCAAAGGAAATGGCTAAGGTTTTGGAAAGGCAAAATGACATTTTTGGAAAATTTATTTATGAAAATAAAGGAAATCAGGAGAAAATGGAGGTGGAAGGCCATAGGTTGCATGTGAGGAGGAAACTGAAGGAAAATGATGGAAATTGAAGAAAATAGAGGCGTAATTCATAAAAAGGATTTTGAGGATCAGTTGGTAACTTTTTATCTATCAAGTGTTGAAGCTCTCGCTCATTATTCTATCTCTCTCTCTCATACTCTTCGATACTTTGAGTTTTATTGGAGCACTCTTGTAGGGTGTGGCTTACTTGGATTGTTAGAGAAATAATGAAAAGGAAGAGTGTGAAAGTGCAAGAGCACATCGAGATCATCAACTACATCATATTTTTCTTGTAGGTACCAAGTTGCATGTATGTTTTCCTCACTCATTTTCACTTGTATGGAATATGCATGTGTTTTGTTGATTGTGATCTATCATGCACATGGATGATGGTCGGGATTGACAGTGGATTTCCAAGCCTTATCATTTCCTAAATATCCATGGTTCTTGTGGATTTGTTTTCGTTGTTTTTTTTTTGGTTGCTTCTCATGTTTCCTTAGCCTTGGTTGGAAAAGCACTCTAGAAGCCCTATAACAGCTTTGGTTGAGTTACTGGTCTTGGAAGCCTTAATTGGAAAAACACTTTGGAAGCCCTTGGTGGATTGAGTTACTATTCCTAGAAGCCTCATTGGACAAATTCTCTAAAATCTCGGTAAATGATGTGGGTTGAGTTACTCTAGTCCTAGAAGCCTTGTTTAGAAAAATTCTTTGGAAGCCATGGAAGGCTTGGATGGATACTAATTTGATGATGGATTTGTGATTTCTAACCGTGAGGTGGAATCATTGTTTGATTGCTTGAGGTGGATGGCCTCTGGAAGCCCTAGATGCTTTTGGATTGATGTGTTCTATGAGATCCCAGATTCATGCTTGGAATATGCCATAGGGGGTTAACAACTGAAGAGATATTTGGCTCAACCATTCTATTGTTAGATGGAACATGGAAGTGCCATCCTAGGTTTTGATTTTTCATCATCAATATGAGGTTATTTCTCCTTGTATTTCTATGAGTATTATACTAGATTATATGTGGTTTATATGGTTTTGATTTCATTGGTATTTTTGCTACTATTATGATGGTTATATATGTATTTTTGACAACATATATGTATGGCTTTCATTATGTTTTTACCTATAAATGAATGATCAATGAATCTATCACCTAATGGATAAAATGGCAATTAATATGTTGAGGCATTAATGTCTCTTAGCGATTCTTAGCTAAGTATGAGATCCCTATTCTCAGATATGTTATTTACACCTGTAGATTACATATTCGTGATATGTTTGACGAAACGCCTATCATGGCTAGTAGGGGTCCAGTCAAGGTCTCATTCAAGTGATTGTATTTATATTGTCATTTCTTTGTTATTTTATTTTTTTGAAGATATGATTTAATTATGGGCAGTGACCTGGGCTTAAAAATGTGGCTTAAATCTTGCAGACACTAAGAAAAAACTGAGAAACAATTTCCCTAGAGGTTGTCTTGCAGGCCCATGAGAATGTCAAGAGGTCCCTGGACACTGGCATTCCCATAACGTGAGAGCATCTAGAGGTCAAGTGGTCCAAAATCTCAATGGGACCCAGTTGTTGGTTTCCAAAAAGGTTGGATTGGTTCTTGAGGATCATAATGGAAATGTTGAATTTCTATATGGTGTGTTTCCATTGGTTTCACTTCCTTAATATAAAAGCATTTTAATTTTATATTTATAGGTCACGGGTTCAATTCACTAAATTTTCTTGGGGTCAAGTAAATGTTTAATTCACTTAATATTTATAAATGAGTGGAAATTATGCCTTAATTAATTGACCCCCAACAAATGGGGTTGTTAGTGGGGCCAATGTTAATTTTTTTTCATTTTGTGGTTATGTGCACTAAAATTTGACATGGTTATAGTAGATGAATGAATTAAGAATATCGGAGGGTTTCGAGACGCAAATACGACTCACACAAAGAATTCAATAATCAAACAATATAATGCTAATGTCAGCAAGATGAAACTAATTATTATTTTCTACTGTCCTTATCATGGTATGTATTTATTGGTAAGGGTTATCTTATTTGGTTGAGTACCATCATCAAAGCACCTTAGTTTGTTATTTATAGGTCACAGTTTCAATTCTCTCAACGATCTCAAGATTAGGTAAATTTTCAATTCGATTAACATTTAGCAATCAATGGAAATCATGATTCGATTAATTGACAATGCATGGGGGCAACGGGGGTTGGGGGTGGGCTGTGAGTGGATCCAACATTAAAATATTTTTATTTTGTTCTTGTATGAACTCAAAATTTGATATGGTTATAATAGATTCATGTGATGATGGTATGGGAGGGTTTCAAGACTCATATATGACTCATACAAACAATTCAACAATCAAACGGAAAAATTATAACATAAATGTCAAGGATATTAAATTATTTATTATTTTTTGCTATCATTATAATGGTATGTATTTATCCTCAAAGGTAAGATCAATTGGTTGAGTACTCCTTATTAAATCCCCTTAAGTTTTTATTGAGAGGTCACAGGTTTGATTCTCATGATTCTATTGAGGTGAGGTAAATGTCAATTTACAAGGATGCTTTTTCACCAAAGGATAAGAAATGAATGTTGTTTTCAAGATTCCATTGATGCATCGATTGTTGGGATAGATTTTAATCCTAAGGAAGCATGGGAAGAAATTCAAGAGGTTCATTCTCTTTCCCTTAATCCAACTAACAAGAGGACAAATCTCACTTATGTTTATAGTGAAGGAAAATGTATCGATCAAGTAAATATTTTCCTAAGCATATTCTTAACCTGATGAATAATGAGATGAGGCGAAGATATGGTGTAGTAACTTTTGATATTGATACTCATACTGGTAATAAAGTGGAAATTAAGAATATTAATGATGTATTTTAACATGTATCTAATATAAAAAACATTCTAAGATAAATCAAACTTCTTATACCACTTCGCCATCCAAACATTATTGAGATTAAGGACATTATGTTTCGCCATCTCGACTGAAATTAATA
>APFE030271640.1:19611-33590 GCA_000404065.3 Pinus taeda
ATCAATTGTGATATTCACCAAGTTATTAAAGAAAAATGATGATCTCACACTTGAACACTATCAATTCTTTCTACATTAGTTTCTTGGATATCTAAATCATATTCATACAACAAATGTATTTCAATGTGAATTGAAGCTAAGAAAATATTTTTGCAAATGTTTATTGTAAATTGAAAATATGTGACTTTGGGCTTGCTCATGTCTCCTTCAATGATGCTCTAGCTACCATTTTCTAAACAGATTATGCGAAAACTAGGTAGTACTACGTACTTGATTTTTATGGTTATTTATTTACTAAGTAAACTCATGACACTGATATTTGGAGCATAGCATGCATATTTATTGAAATTCTTATGAGAAAGCCATCATTCTCTGGGAAGAGTGTTGTACATCAACTAGATATCCTAACTGATCTTCTTGGCACTTCATCACCATAAACACTTTCTAGGATCCATAATGAGAAATCTAGAAGATACTTAGGTAACAGGCCGAAGAAGAATCCAATTCCTTCCCACAGGATTTCCCAAATGAGGATCCACTTGTCATTTTTCCACTTGATCTTATGTTTGCATTTGATCCAAAAGATTGACCTATAGTAGAGTATGCATTAGTTGATCCATATTTCAATGGTTTGGAAAATTTTGAGCATCAACCTTCAATACAACCTATTTCAAAGTTGGAGATTGAGTTTGGAAGGAGAATATTAACAAAGGATGATGTGAGAGAGATTATCTATTGAGAGATTTTAGATTATCATTCTCAGATGCTACAAGAGGTTCTTTGTGGTGCCAACAATGCCAAATTTATATATACAACTATTTAGATATGTTCAAGAGACAATTTTCTCATCTAAAGGAACACTATAGTAGAGGTGAAAACAACACACCCCTTAGGAACTAGCATGCATCTTTACCAAGAAACAATGTGATTGAATTAAGAGAGAATCATACAAAGCACAACAAGGATTCTAAAAATAAATAAATAAACCAGAAAGAACCACCGTAGTATGTAACTAAGGCTACCTTTTATGTCCACCAAGAAATCATAGCACTCTGATTGATTCTGTAGTTTCACTAATTGATGGTGCAAATAAAGAAGATCAGATCCATGGAACCTAGTGAAGAATGTTAACGTTAATGCTTCCAAGTGCATAGTTGTTTTCAATTCCTATCAAACAAGAGACTCAACAATGAAACATGGGGATGAGAAAAAGGAAAACTTGAACAGTGAACCAAGTGTTGTCACATATAATACAGATTCAACGGTTGTTGGTTTCATAAGAAAGATTGCAACAATGTCCAGTGCAATGGCTCATTCATAAATACTTCATTGCATGTTTAAATAATTCAAGGAAGTGTTTACTAGACTGTAGTTGATTTGGTTGAAGTTATCATGAACACATTGATTTCAGGTAGAAAGTCTTGATAAATGGTTGAAAATAAATGTATCTTCTCCTCTTTGTAAACATGAAATTGGGGAATCTAATGAACTAGCACCATAAGAATCACTGAATGAGAAAAATATTTTAGAAAACCAAAGGAAGATATTTTGGAGGTTTCAGTTGAGAATGAATAGAATTTTTTAGAGGAAAAATTAAGAGGAGATGATGCATTCAAAAATGACTATTTAATGGCAATAGATGCTTATATAGGCCATTTATTTGGATCCAAAAAATGTTATTTTTATGTCAAATAGAAGCCCTTGCTAGATTAAATTAAGACAAGTCGTGAATTTCGATGAGAATATGGTCCAAGATAAGTCAAATTGACAAAGAATGTTTTCTCAACCTCTATTTATCCCTTCAAATTCATTATCGCAAGTGTTGAATACCTATAATAACATTGTTTCACATGTCTTCAAGCCTTTCAATACAAATTTATAATTTTATGGCTACGATTTTGAAGAGATGACACTAGCCCCTCAATTGATTTTATCAAGGATATCATGTTTGGCTATAGGATATCTTGTTTTGCAATTAACTTGGGTGAATTTTTGGTTTAGGTCCAAGGTGAAAATGTAGAGTTTGTAGAAAAGTTCAGACTTTTTATTGGTTTAAATACCTTCTCGAGGATTAGAATATGTGATAATATAACATTGTACAATTGTCTTAAGGAAATATCTAAGTCAATGGTGAAGTCAAAAGATAGTTCAACACAACTAGCATATGTGATAAGTTTTGATTATGAAGCACATCTACAACCTACTTTTTAGTAGAGAATTCATTCCATTTTGGTACTACTATTGGCCTAGATGAGTAGTGAAGGAACATTCACCATATACTATTCTCGCATGAGGACATGTAAGGTCTTACGTTTTGGGGTAATGTTGGTTATCTAAAAAAACATTATTTTCTTCACTTCTTCAACTTTGATATCTCATTTTTATCCCATATTTTCGCATTTACAACAACCTTCTTGCAATTATTATTGAGTGCATAAATGTTATACTAGGAAAAATCATTATGTTGGTATTTAATGCCTAATTCCATATTTTTTATGAATTGAAAAGGTTAAAATATATTTTATTACTAGCAATGGTTTTTTCCTAGTAATTTCTTGCAACCTCTATGTATATCCAACAACCAGCTTTCGAGTTCAGCATATCCGCATGACCCTATGGAAGATTATCAGACATGGTTTTTTTCCTATCATTGATGGGATGGTTGCATGTTGCTTGTTTCACACTTAGGTCGATTCTAGAGGTCTCTAGGCATGGACCAATGATCATTATAGTTTGTTCCAGGAAATTTGGGTCATCAACTTTGGGCGTGATTTTTGGGAAAATGAAGAATTATTTGGAAAATCTAAAACATGGGTTTGTTCCAAGACATAACCAATTTGGTTATTCTTGAAAATTTCCTCCTTTTTTTTTCAGGGTTAATTTTTAGTTGAACCATTGACTAGTTCCAATGAAAATTGAGTGACCAGTTAGCCAATCACATCATATTTAGCTATTCTCATAATATGATATGCCAAATAAACCCTATGTGATAATATATTTATCTAAGAATGTATTAATGATGATATTTTGTAGATTTTCTAATATTTGACATATCATTTTTTATGGAATTGATTTCAATTCACCCCTCATCTTTCCTCTATAAAATCATGAGAGAAAAGTGGGCAGGGGTTTCAACAAAAAATTTAAAAGGAGTTTAGGAAAGGTTTTCCCATATTTTTTTCCTATGGGATGATACCAAGAGGTGACCACTAGGTCGTAACAATGTAATTGTGGAATTCTCTCTCAATGCAAAGACTACATTTAGGAGTTTCTTTCATTTATGTGTTGGTTCTTGATTTCAGTTAACAATACCTTTAATAAGGGAGCTTGCTCATTGGTCTTGACGTGCCATCTAGCTCAATACCCCTTTCGATTGCAATTTTCTCATGGTTTGGTGAGTTTATATTATATATGTGTGTGTGTGTGTGTGTGTGTATAGTTTTTTCGTCAATACTTTGTTCTAATGCTGGATTTCATTTATATTTCTTAATGAATGTTTGCATATAACAGAGGTTATATAACATGTGTAGAATTGGTAACCAAAAAAAAATAATGATTTTCCTCTTTCCATGAAAATACAAAATATCATCAAAAGGGAATTAGATTCAAGATAAGCACCATCAACACAATAGTGTTTCTTCCCTCTGCACAAATCCTGTGATGGGACCAACCCTAATCACTTATGTCATATAATTAATGTGTGATTGCGTGGATGATTTTTATGGTTGATTGGTTTTATGGTGCAGTACTAGTGAGTTAATGTTTTGAGGACAACTATCCTGTCCACGGGCTTCACTTATTCTGCCTCTTCACTATTCCAAAGAAACGCTAAGCTTTGTCATTCTATTGTTGTTATAGTGCTTTGTTGCTCTGTCGAGGTGAGGTCTCTGCTGCTGGGTTTTGCTTTGTTTGCTATTATTACTAATTCTTCTCGCTCCATGTGATAATTTCTCGCTCTCTGTGACTCTTATGAAATGAGTAGATGAACTTAATTAATTAAGTTTGGAGGAAGAAAAAGAAATAACTTTATGCTGCAATATTTGGACTTAGATTTTCTTGCTTCTCAAAATGATTGCATGCTTCTTTTTATTCAATACTATGATGGATGATTACAGTGGCTTTTTCCTTCCTCTGAAAGATCACTATAAAGTTATTCAAACTGTCAGTAGCTACATTTTAGTTACTCATTGATAACTATTCATCTTTGTCTGTGTTTTAAAGTTAATTTGAAACAATAAATTAAAAATAAAAAGAATAGTAAATAAAAGTAAACAGTGGGTTGGGACAACCTTAAACTTAATGTAATGTCCTAAATGTTTCTAACTAGAAATTTAAATGGAACTTAAAAAAAAAAACTGAAACTCCTTCCGGCCTGCAATGGCAAATACTCCAGCCATGACCTCCCTTAGTTGGATGCTACTACATCAGGATTCCGGGGTAGACGAAAATTCACAGCTTCGATCCGTGAGCTCCTCGATAGAATATCTTGTAGGTTGTATCTGACCTGCGTCAAACCATGAACTTTCCTAAATGGGAGGGTTCTTCCACTTGATGAGATAATATAGGTACTCCTTTCTTCAAGTCTGCCTCGCCACTTTTGTATAGAGGATTCCTTCAATCTCAAGTGGCTAAGTTGAAGGCATTTGTCTCATCCATGAACTACTCTCTTCCTACGTATCCTGATTTTGTTGTGCTGGATTGTCCCCTTTAGGACTGGTAGTGTATGGGATTAAATCCACCACACTAAAGACAAGTGATATTCCTATACCTGGAGGCAATTGCATCTCATAGGAATTTGCAGAAAACTTACGTAGAATTTTGCAAGGTCCAATTTTCTTAAACTTTAACTTATTGTATTCACCCTTAAGGAATCTTTTTCTACTTAAATGCGCTAGGAATTGATCCCCTACGTTAAATTGTACCTCTCGTCTTTTCAGATTTGCTTTCTATTTGTACCTTTGACTGTTGTCCTATAATTTTGACTTCACCTGCTCATGTAGGTCATTAATTGCTCTTGTGAAATCTTCCCCGTCAGCACTCCTTTATAACTGTCCCAAATCTCGTAACTCATGCACTTCTCGAGGATGCATTCCATACAATATCTGGAAAGGACTACTTCTCGTGCTTTGATTTGGTGAATCGTTGTAAGAAAATTCCCCTTGGGCAAGTACACGATCCCACACCAATGAATTTTACCCAACTAGACTCTGTAGTAGGTTTCCTAAACTCCTGTTCACCACCTCTATCTGCCCATCAGTCTATGGGTGATAAGTGGATATGAAGTTTAACTTTGTGTCCAGCTTTTTCCACAAGGTGCGACAAAAATGTCCTGTGAATTTCACATCCATGTCAAAAACAATGGACTTGGGTAAGCCATGCAGTCTGACAATTTTAGTGAAAAAAAAGTGTGCTACATGGGTGGCATCACTGGTTTTCCTGCAAGGGATGAAGTGTACCATCTTGGAGAAGTGGTCCAGCACCACCATGATGGAGTCAAAACCTCACTATTTTTTTGGTAGACCCAAGACAAAGTCTAAACTGATTGAGTCCTACAGTCTGTTTGGAATAGGCAAGGGTGTATACAACCCCGTGTTCTGGCTATGCCCTTTCACCAATTAACACACTTTACAGCTGGTTACATATCATTGCACGTCTCTTTGTATCCTCGGCTAGTAGTAAAAGTGACTGAGCTGATCCAAGGTCTTACCAATGCTAAAATGTCTAGCTAGACCTCCACTATGTTTTTCTCGAATGATGTTCTCCCTCATCGAACATTCTGGAATACACAATTGTCCTCCCTTGAATTGCAGCTCCTCTTGTAAGTTATAGTCTAGCCATGGACTATTATTCCTCAACAAGGGATTTTGGCAGGCTTCATAAGCCTCCTTGAAATATGCATCGGTTTTATACAAGTGCTTCAGGTGTTCAAAATCAAACACTTATATCGTGCTCTCCTATAAGAGTAAAACTATTATGCTTAGTGCATCTGCTACCTTGATGGCTTGACCACTGATATGCTTCAACATGAATCTAAAACTCTGCAATTACTCAACCCGTTTTGCTTGTTTACGATTCAGCTTATGTTGTTGCATAACATACTGTAATGCGGAATTATCAGAAAAAAGGACAAACTCATTACCCAACAAATAATATCTCCAATGCTTCAATGCTTAGACGACAACATAAAACTACTTGTCATAAGACATGCATTTTTGCCTACATTCATTTAATTTTTCACTGAAGTAAGCTACTGGTTTGTCTTCTTGGCTGAGTACGTCTCTAATGGTTGTACCACTAACATCACAACAAACTTGGAAAACCTTGTTAAAATCAGACAATCTCAAAATTGGCCTTTTAGTAATCTTCTTCTTCAATATATGGAAATTTTTCTCTGCAACTTTAGTGCAATGGAAAGGCTGACTTGCCTTTTTGATGGGATCCAAAATGGGTGCACAGATTCCACTAAAATTCTTTATAAACTTCTGATATAAATTTGTCAGCCTATGAAAACTCCGAACTTCAAACAAACTCTTAGGGGATGGCCAGCTGATTATAGTTGTAACTTTTCCTAGGTCCATTTTCAGCTCATTTTCTGAAATCACAAACCCCAAATAGACTAATTCCTTGTGAAATAAAGAACATTTTTTTAAATTTATTAGAAACTTATTTTGCTGTAACTTCTCCAAGACATATCTAACATATTGAAAATGTTCTTCCTTGGTCTTACTGAAAATCAGTATATCGTCAAGATATAAAATCACGAATTTTCCAATGAACTCCTTCAACATCTTGTTCATTAGGCACATGAAAGTGCTAGGGGCATTACTCAACCCAAATGGCATCACCAGCCATTCATACAAACCTTCATTGGTTTTGAAAGTTGCTTTCCATTCATCCCCTTCTCTTATTCTAATTTGGTGGTATCGCTCTTTAGATCTATTTTCGATAAATATGCTCCTCCACTCAAGCAGTCCATCATGTCATCCATTCATTGCAATGGAAACTTGTACCTAATAGTAATTTCATTTATTTCTCTTAAACTACTACACATCCACCACTCGCCTCCTTTCTTGGGAGTTAAAACTATCGGAACTACACAAGGACTTAATCTTTCCCGTATCAATCCTTTGTCCAACAATTCCTATACCTACTTATTGATCTCTTCGTTGTCCTTATGACTCATCCGGTAAGCAGCTTTTTTTTGTAAACTAACTCTGGGGATGAAATCTATGTGATGAAATATACTTCACTTTGGTGGTGACTTATCCAGTAAATCATCCACCACAATGTCACTAAATTCTTGTAAAAAATCTTGGATTTCTTCAAGTAAGTTAGAAATTTCAGTATGCAACAACACTGCTCTTGGCCTCCTTACAACAGCATACTTTACCTCATTATCTTCAACCTATTTTAAAAATTCTTTTCCCCCCATCAGCAACACTTTTGTCCCACTAGTCTCTATTATTTCTTCTTCCTTGATGGGTGCTTGTGTATGTTAATCCCATCCTTGATAAACTTGTAGCAGTTTGTCTTTCCATCATGAAAAATTTTCGGTCATACTGCCATGGTCTACCTAGAAGAATATGTCACGCATCTATAGGCATGATATCACAAGTCACCTTGTCCCTATGCTTGCCAATATGGAATTCCACCTCACACTACTTGTAAACTAGCAGTTGATGTCCTTTCTCTAACTAGAACACCTTATAGGTTGTTGGGTGCTTTAATCTTTTCAAAACAAATTTCTCCACCCTCTCTATAGCAACCAGATTATCAGTGCTTCCACTGTCTATAATCAGTTTGCAGCATTTTCCATGTGACTTACACACAGTCCGGAATAATGCCTTTTTTTAGGTTTGGTCAGCAGTCTCCTTTGCCGGTTTCAACAGTACCTTATTTAATACTAAGGCCTCTACCTCTTGGGGTGGTGCCTCTGCTTCCTTTGTTTGAGCAACATATGCTCCTCTTTGTCTAGCTTGTTTACCTTTAGGACACTCAAAGGACCTGTGCTCCCACTTGTGGCACTTGTAACATTGGTAGGTAGCTCCTCTACCTTTGCCATTATCCCTTCCTTGTTGATATGGTCTTCTTCCCCTAGTGCTACCTTCCTTTTTTGTTGTCCGTGAGGTCTTTGAACTATTGCCTTGTTCACTGTTGTTGGTAGTCCTACCTCTGGCAAAGGATTGTCCTTTCCCTTTGCTAGATCCACGTCCTCTTCTCGCGTTCTGCTTCCTAGTGATCTTTTCTTCTGCCTTCAGGGCACTCTGGTATGCTTCCTCTATGGTTTTTGGGGAAAGAATACTTATCTCATCCAATATCTCTAGCCTTAGGCCATTTATAAACCTTGTTGTTTTTCTGGGGTCTCTTCAACATAACCTTCTCTCAGATTCACTTGATAAAATTCTTCGGTATATTCTTTCACAGTCATTCCTCTCCATTTCAAATTTTGCACCTGCTGAAACAAAGCAATTTGGTTATCTTTGGGCAAAAACTTACCCTTCATTTTGGCGACCATTCAAGTCCACTTTTTAATGGAAGGATTATTCGATCGTTTCCTCTCTGCTTTGACATTGTCCCACCATAATGTTGTATTTCCTTTCAACTTGGTGGCAATGAATTTAACTTTTCTATATTCACTGATCTCCTCACATTCAAATTATTTTTCTAACTCATTGATCCAGTCTAACAGCACTTCTGTGGGCAAACTACCATCATAGTTTGAATTCTCAGTCTTTGGCTTACTATTAGCCAATAAAACCGACCTTAACAATTTGATTTCATGCCCTTCCTCATCTGATCCATCTGTCATAACTGCAACTTCTTACTCACTGTTGTCCCCTCCTTCCGAATCCCTTCTCCTTCCTACTTCTATTGCTGCCAAATGGGCACTCGGGATCTTAATCTCTTCTTTCAATCTTTCATCTGCTACTCTTCGAATAGCTCTACCATGACCTCCTCTTCCCACTTTCATTTTGTAAAAAAATAAACTAACCCTTACCTTCTCTGATACCAAAATTGATGGGACCAACCCTGATCACTTATGGCATATAATTAATGTGCGATTGCGTGGATGATTTTTATGGTTGATTGGTTTCATGGCGCTGTACTGGTGAGTTAATGTTGTGAGGACAATTGTCCTGTCCATGGGCTTCACTTCTCTTGCCTCTTCACTATGCTAAAGAAACCCTAACCTTTGGGATTTTGTTGTCCTGGTGCTTTGCTGCTCCGTCCAGGTGAGGTCTCTACCACTCGGTTCTACTTCATTTGCTATTGTTACTAATTCTTCTGGCTCCTTGTGATAATTTCTTGCTCTCTGTCACTGTTATAAAATGGGTAGATGAACTTAATTAATTAAGTTTAGAGGAAAAAAAAGAAATAACTTTAGGTTGCAATATATGGATTGAGATTTTCTTGCTTCTCAAAATGATTTGTGTGCCTCGTTTTATTCAATACTATGATGGATGATTACAGTGGCTTTTTCCTTCATTTTTAAAGATCGATGTACAGTTATTTAAACTGTCAGTGGTTACATTTTAGTTATTCATTGATAACTGTTAGTTATTTTGAAACAATAAATTAAAAATAAAAAGAACTAGTAAATAAAAATAAAGAGACAACCTTAAACTTAGTGTAAAGTCCTAAATGCTATTAACTAGAAATTTAAATGAGACTTAAAAAAAAACTAACTAAAACTCCTTTTGGTCTACAAAGACAAATATTCCAGCGATGACCTCTTTTAGTTGAATTCTCCTACATAATTGTGATTCTTATCTTTTTTTTTTCTCTAAAGAGAACAAAAACCCAAAGAAAAAACAAAGTGGTTTCTCTTCTTTTAATTCGTGTATGATCACAACTTCTCCAGCACCTTGTCTTAGTAGTACAATGTTTCAAATCAATACTCTCTTCATCGTCGTTTTAGGTCCGATGTTGGCAGTGGTAACCATAGAAAGAGACCTCAGTCAAACACGTGCATTTCACGAACATGAGGAAAACGGGAATGTGAGTGAAAACTGTTAAACATGTTTGTATCACAGGTGGTAGATACTCAGCCGGAAAGAAAACTTCCCTATAGTTCATGCAATGGACTGAAATTATGGGTAGATACGCGACATCAAATGTTAGGACATGAAATTATCTCTAAGCTATTCGAATGTGCATATGGCCACATATTTTACTTATGTTCAAACAATGAATTCTCAGTCAATGTCAAGCAACAGGGTGGAACTCTTATCCTTATCTGACCATGTCAAATTTTCCATGTTCAAATTCATGAAACCAATCATGTTTGCAACTGCAAATGACGTATTCATCTATGAACTCTCCTTTTTAATGGTATTCAGCGTATCGTGATATGCATATTGAGATTTTCATAGCTTATAAGAGTGCAACTTGCAGAGCCTAACCCATCGTCGGCTTACCGTGCATCTCATCACTTCGACATTTTCAAAGTCAGGAATTATGGATTGAATCCTACATCACCTGATATCATTTCTAGGAAGGAAGAGCCCTTTGTCCCTGACAAATCAAAGCTTCCCTTCTTTGCGTGAAGACTTGATAATCCCCAATGGGTACAAAAATTTAGCTCTGGCAGATATGTGGAAAGGTATTCACAGATCGAACTAGTGGTATGGGCTATTAGACCGTATTAATCCAGTTTTGAAATCAGAGATTCTAAGGTATGGTAATTTTGTGGAGTTATGTTATGATGCATTTGATTCAGACCTTTCCATGAATGATTATGGTGGGTGTAAGTATAGCCCCGATAAATTGTTCCAAAGTTGTGAAATGACGGGTAATTCACAGTACTGCCCTAATGGCTATGAAGTTACTAAGTATTTGTATGCGGACACTGATATTTTTGGGAGGGAAATAGAGAAACCCGTTTGGATTGGCTTTATTGCAGTGTGCACAGATGATAAAGAGATGCAAAGAATTGGGCAGCGAGATATTGTAATAGCATGGAGAGGAACCCAAACAGTTCAACAATGGATAGAGGATGCTAGGGACATCTTAGTTCCTGCCCGATTAGCAATTAATTGTTTCAAGTGTCGAAATTATAATTTCAACTACTGTGAATAGTTGTACAACAACAACTACTTTATGTCCTGATCCACACCCCACATTTATTCCCGTTCTTTTAAGCCACCGCCATTACCGTCTTTTCACCCTTTAATTATTTTTGTGTTCCTGAAGGAGGAAGATCAGATCCAGTGCTACACCATTACTTCTAAACAACCGCATCAAAGAGAAGAATGGCTGAAACTGAAAAGAACCAGCCTTGAGCCGTCGCAATATTTATGGGTTCCAACACCATTGACACAAGAAATACAGCAAAAGATCAGATTTGTTCATGATGAGCAGTAGATTGTAGTAAAGGCTTCATCAGCGAGTTAGAGCGGTTGATGGATAAGTTATGACCCCTTCCTACACCGTAAAAAGTAGAAAATGTAATGCACTATAAAACGCATACATAGCAGTGTAGAAAATGAAATAGAGAGTTTATTTTTGTAACGCACAGCAGTGCTGAAACTGTAATTTTTTGAGATAGTGAAAAATTGGTTTGTGGAACTGAAGCATTCCTGTTGTAATCCCTCTATCAAGAAGAAGATGCTCTTCAACATAATCTCTTGTGAAAATCCCTCTATGTGAGAAAGACAATTTTGTAACAGTTGGTTTCCTGTTAATGAATATAAGTTTTTTTTTTTTGTCGCTGAAACACCGTAATCAGAAAATAGTTTCTCAGTGTCAAAACAGAGTGTTGTTGAAACACCGTAATCAGAAAATAGATTCTCGGTGTCAAAACAGAGCGTTGCTGAAACACCGTTGTTGAAACACTGCATTCAACAATTTGCGAAACTGTGTTGCTGAAACACCAGTTTCAGCATACAATTTTTTTTTTTCCGTTGTGTTAAAACAGAGCATTGTTCTATTCTATTTGTTTGTTCTAGAATTATCAGAAATTCTCAAAAAACAGAGTATCACTCTCTGTTCATATTTTTTTTGTTTTGGAATTTAAACAGAAAATTCCCAACAGTGGTATCAGAGCATCTTTCCACTGTAATTTTGTTTCGAATGACCAGAAATTCCCAACATGGTATCAGAGCATGTCTAGGCTCTTTGAAGATGTCAAAGAAGTTGAAAGAAGGCTTCTTGCTGTAGCAAATTATCTAGTAGAGTGAAAACATTGTCAAGGTACTTTTCATATTAGTTTTTTTTTGTGTAGTTGTTGAAGACAATTAAGTGATTTTTAATACACAGTCAAGTATTACAAGAATGTCCAGCACCAGCACAGCGTGGATATGTTTAATACCCAACTCCCACAGTTCAATGGGAAAAACTATGACTACTGGGCAATAACCATGAAAGCCCTGTTTGCCTCACAAGATTTATGGGAATTTGTTGAATATGGATTTGAAGAGCCAGCAAATGAAGATGAGTTTAATGGATTAACTCGGGCAAAAAAAGAGCTATTGAAGAGAAATAAGAAGAAGGATTCAAAAGCCCTTGTATTTCTATATCAAGCAGTGCATTAGAGTGTGTTTCCAAGGATAGCAGCAGCCAAGAAATCCAGAGAAGAATGGCAAACTCTCAAGATAGCCTATCAAGGCATGGAGAGAGTGAAGACAACAAAACTATAGTTACTGACGAAAGATTTTGAGAACTTGTGCATGAAGGATTCAGACAATATTGACTCATTCTTCACACAAGTAATTGGTCTAGTCACACAGATAAGGTCTCATGGAGAAACTCTTGAAGAAAGGAGGATTGTGGTGAAACTATTGAGGTGCCTACCCTCAAAGTTTGATGTGATTGTCACCACCATAGAAGAGACAAAGGATCTCTCAAATTTTTTCAGTTGATGAACTTCATGCATCACTAATAACACATGAGCAAAAGTTGAGTAGAAATGAAAACTCATCTTTAGAGCAAGCCTTCAAGACCCAGATGTCATTTGAAAGAGGAAGAGGTCAAGGCAAAGGAAACAAGAAAGGAAGAAGCAGAAGCCAATACAGAGGTGGAAGAAACAATTCAGCAAACATTCAAGGAAGAGGCAGCAATCCAAATCAAAACCAAGGCCATGGCAACAACCAACAAAGTGGACAACATCATGCTCAAAGACAAAGGTATGAAAAATCTAATGTCCAATGTTATTATTGTAAAAAAAATGGGCACTATGCAATTGAATGTAGGAAGAAGAAATATGATATGAGTAATAAATCTAGTGCAAATATCACTAGAGAAAATATCAGCCAAGATAATGTGTTGTTAGTTTGTAATATGGCTGAAACAAACAATGAAGATACATGGTTTCTAGATTCTGGTTGCAGCAACCATATGACAGGAAACATAGCCCTGTTTTCTGCTCTAGATCGGAGTGTGCACTCACAAGTCACACTTGGGACTGATAGTAAATTTTTTGTTATGGGAAAGGATAAGTTAAAATATTTACAAAGAAAGGTGAAAATAAAACCATAGCAGATGCCTATTATGTTCCTGGAATGAAGTGTAACCTCTTGAGTATTGGACAACTTGTTCAAAAGGGTTACAATGTTTTCTTTGAGAATGATGTATGCACCATCATGGATAGATCACCCAGCAAATGTTGTATTCCTAAAGTGAAGATGACGAGGAACAGGATGTTCCCTCTCAGAATAAGGGCAAATTTAAAAAATAAAGAAGTAATTGCAGCAGTGACACAAGAGGCTCTCCAAAGCGTACCAAAGGATGAAAATTGGTTGTGGCATTTGAGATTTGGACATCTCAACTTTGGAGGTCTTAATTTGTTGAGTAGAAAGGGAATGGTAAGAGGATTACCATTGATAGAGAAGCTAGACAACCTTTGTGAAGGTTGTATATTGGGGAAACAACACAGAGAAAGCTTTCCAACCGGGAAAAGCATAAGGGCAAAGGCACCCTTAGAAATTGTCCACTCAGATTTATGTGGACCGATGCAAGCTTCATCACTTGCAGGCAGCCAA
>APFE030271640.1:38631-54408 GCA_000404065.3 Pinus taeda
AAAAAAATCATAATATATATATTGCATTAAAATATATTAGCACCAACAAGTTAAGAAAGTGTTTAGGGATGTTGAGGAATTGCCAAGACAACTAAAAGTGAAGACAAAAATGTTCAAATTTTTTTTGCACTAAACGCAATGGGCATAAATAAAATACATTGAGTATGTAACCATACTTAAATTTAATTAATAAGCACATAAATTTACAATCTAACAATATGTTTAACCATAGATATTCAAGTCGTAAATATTATTAACTTGTAAATAGGCTTTATTACAATACCATTGCCCAATACCACGTCTCATCAATACCACATGTCCAAAAACCATCTCTGACTTCACACTCAAAATATTTTATTTGTATTTAATTTTATAGCATTTTTTTATTAAATTTAAAAGAAAGTAATATATTACTTTGATATATCTACACCTCCATCACATGAAAATATATAAAATATAAATAGTAGCTATAGATTAAACTCGATTTCACAATATAAATTAAAATAATAATTTTGTAACCATATTTAAATTTCACTAATAAACAAAAAAAATTAATATTTACAATATAACAAGATTTTTAACCATGGATATTATTAACCATACCATACCATGGGCTAAAAGATGGGTCATAAATACCACATGCCCAAAAATTATCCCTCATTTCACAATCAAAATAATAATTACAATTAAAAAGATTGTTAACCATGGATACTCACCACTTTACCATGGACATTATTAACTATACCATACCATGAGCCACTACCACAGCTCAGCAATACCACATGGCCAAAATCCATCTCTCATTTCACAATCAAAATATTTTATAAATAAATTTTTTTATTTAATTTTCCCAGTATGGAAGAATTGTTGTAATGTCCACTTATAATATGTTATCTAAACACTTTAACCTAGACAAATTACATAATAATAATAATAACGAATTAGAACATTTTATGAAAGTATATAAAATAAAAATTAAACCAGCCTAGATCCATCTTAAGTTCTGATCTATCAAGCTCCAAGAGGCATCAAATTGCTAGAGGTGTAAACCTTTCTTCAATTTTGCACACAGAAAAGAGGTTTCATATTGAGACATTTGATGCATCTCAAGGCTTGATAGATCCAAAGTTAAGATGGATCAGATTGGTATTTATCAAGTTTAGAGATAAATGTAATTTTTTTTTCAGGAAATTTGAAAAAATAGAAATTTAAAATCGAAAAGTATATATATATGTGTGTGTGTGTGTGTGTGTGTGTGTGTGTGTTAGTTCTGCATATTTGATTCCCTTTAAAAAAACTTGATAAATCCAAAAGTTATATATTATTTTTTTTTAAATGACGCATATATATAATAGTTATTTTTTATTGATTTGTTTTATAATTTTTATAATTCATAGGAGTTTGATTCATCCATTTGTGACTTACACTTGCATACACGATCATAATTACAAATACATGGAGAGGTGGGGAATTCACAAATAAAAGAAATAAAACTAAAATTTATAATAGTAGCTTTTATATTTGCTTAATGAAAAATGGGTATAGTAATTTCATTTGTTCTATGTATTCACAAATTTCTTTATGAGGTCCAAATTGTTTTCATTGCACCTTATTCTACTCTATTACTTTATTCTAGAATGTGGTTTGTCTCTAATGGTTTAGGATCAAATCTCCCATGAGTTCAATTTGTATCACACACCAATCAAGCACATGATTAGTGTCGCTTACATACCTTTCAGGAAAAGAAATGTTAAGTACATGAGGTGCTTTAGTTATTGTTGGTAGTGATTGTCCCCAAGCTACTAATCCCACTCTTTCCAAAATCTAAAATGGTCCTCAAAATCTAGGTGCTAACTTAGTAAATGATCTAAATATTAGTGGTACCTTTCTTGGTCTGATCAAGACCTAAACATGATCTTCCACCTGGAATTCTTGGGAATTCTTTGCTACCTCTTTTTCATATCCTAGGCTACTTTCAATTTCATTTTTTCCCCATTTCTTTCAACGTGACAAGTCCAAGATCTAATTTATTTACTAGGTCATCCCAACTAATGATAGTGTTTCATTTCCTACCATACAATGGCTCAAATGGGGTCATATTCAATGAATCTTTCTACCCATTTTTGTATGCAAATTCAATTATTGGCAGGAATGTTTCCATAATATCACTTACTTTACCCTATTTTTTTAATGTTAAATTTTTTATTAATGCTAACATGTAGACAATGGAAGGTGAAGAAAACATGTTACAAACGTAATAAAAAATAAAATGTGAATTGTAATTGGTTGGGCTAAATGGAGCGACACACAGATCTAATGTTCTAAGGTGGTTTCCTATGGTAGGTATGTGTGTTGCTTATGGTTACACCCACTGTATGCGTGTTGCGTGCATGTTTTGTATTGTGAGTAGACACATACTTGAATTCATTTAATTTCCTTAATCTCACCCTGATCAGTGACCAATCAAAACTAACAATCACTAAAGAGGGAGAGTGGAGAAATAAAGATGATTCCTTCACCTAAAGAGGGTCAGGGTAGCCTAAGAGATTGAACCACCACCTCCAGATGAAAGAAAGTGATTGGACTAGAGTGGTAAAATGATAGGTAGTTCCCATTTCTCTTTCTCTTTAAAAGTTAGAGGGGACAACTTTCAATAGGTAGCAAGAAAGGGCCAAAAATGGATGGGGGAGAAGGAGGGGGTGGTGCTCTCTACGCTTTGAGATTATGGGTGGTTACCTTTACCATATCGTATTCATTTTTTTTCTAAAATTTTCCATTGAACTGATGGCATGCACATTGTGACATTGGGTTATAGTTCACATGGTTGTGTTTATAACCACTCAATTCCTTGTCTAAGCCTAGATGTGTTTTGTGAAAATAAACAAATGAATGCACCACTAAGTTTTTTTGCTGAGCTCATGAATCATTACAACAATGGAATCCATCACCTAAGAACATGTCCAATCCATTGGTGTGAAATTACCCCTATGCAAGTATCCCCTCGGTCTATGAATCTAGATTTAAGGTGATCAACTACAATAAAGATTCGAATGTAGATATCATATGGTTTGGTAGGGTGTTGAGGTCCCTCCTTTAGTTTCCAGCTAATCTTACATGCTCAGATAAGTATATGGTTGGTGCATATATGGTCATCTATTGTAACAACCCTCGCTAAAAGCTCATGAAAAATATATAAATACTACCATGATGGGACACATATTCCAAGTTGAATGGTGGGTAAAACATCGTAGCGGGTGTTCATACAATTTATTATGGCTAAGAAAATTGGAAAAGGAAATGAATAAGGCTTTGGAAAGGCATGAGGCATTAATTGGCATTTTATTCATGAAAATTATGGAAATTAGGAGAAAAGGAAGGTGAAAGATCACACGTTGAAGGTGAGGAGGAAATTAAAGGAAATAATGGAAAGTGAAGAAAATAGAGTCTCCATGTATAAAAACGCTTTTCATGATCAATGGGTAAGATTTTGATAGGTTTTGGGGGATCTCTCTCTTTATTTTCTCTCTCTATCATGCTCTTGGAGACTTAGAGTTTTCTTGGAGAATTCTTGGTGGGTGTGGCACACTTGGATTCTTGGTGCAAGAAGGAAAAGGAAGAGTAGGAAAGCATAAGAGGGCATTGAGATTTGCAGTTACATCAAATTTTCTTGCAGGGACTGAGTTGCATGTATGTTTCCCTCAGTAGTTTCGGCATGCATGGCATATGCATGTGGTTTGTTGGTTGTGATTTGTCATTGGCATGGAGGATGGTTGAAATTTACAATGGATTGCCTAGCCTTTCCATTTCCTAGATGGCCATGGTGATTATGGGTTTATTTTCATTGTTATGTTTTTGGTTTCTTCTCATGTTTCTTTAGCTCACTTTGAGTTATTAGTTCTCGGATCCTTAGTTGGAAAAATGCTCTGGAGCCCTATAATGGCTTGGGTTGAGTTATTAGTCGCATAAGCTTCATTGAAGAAGTACTTTGGAGCCTTGTAACAACTTGGGTTGAGTTACTAGTGTTGTAGCCTTGGTTGGCAAAACTCTCTCGAGCCCTTGGTGGGTTGAGTTACTAGTCCTGGAGTCTTCGTTGGAAAAATACTTTTGAAGCCTAGAAAATATTATGTGTTGAGTTACTAGTTTTGGAGCCTTGGTTGGACAAACACTCTGGAGCCTAGCAGAAGCCATGGGTTGAGTTACTAGTCTTGGAAGTCAGGTTGGAACAAATGCTCTAGAGCCCTAGAAGGCTTGGATAGAGATTGATCTGATGATGTCCGACAGTGAGGTGGAATCACTATTTGACTGATTGAGATTGATGGCCTCTTGAAGTTGTGTCTAAGTTTTGGTTGATGTGTTCTATTAGATCCCACATTCATGCTTGGAATATGGCACGAAGTGAATGGGTGAAGAGACCTTTGGCTCAACCATTCTATGGACAGGTGGAATGTAGAAGTCCCATCCCAGGTTGGATTTTGCATCATCCATAAGAGGTTATTTCTCCTTGTATTTCTATGAGCATTATACTGAATTATATGAGGTTTATATGGTGGTGAGTTCATTGGTATTTTTGTCCCTATTATGTTGGTTATGTATATGTTTTATGGCAGCAACTATGTATGGCTCTCATCATGTTTCTCCTTGTATATGAACGAACAATGTATCTATTACATAATTGATGGAATGGAAGTTAATGTTTTGAGGCATCAATGCTTCATAGTGAATATCAGATAAGTATGAGACTGTTATGCTCGTATCTATTATTTACACCTATAGATTACATATTTGTGATATGTTTGAAGAAATCCTTGTCATGGCTAGTAGGGGTCCAGTTAAGGTCTTAAACAAGTATTCACTTTAATACTATCATTTCCCTGCTATTTTACTATTCTGAAGAGATGGTTCAGTTCTAGGCAGTGACCTGGGCTCTGGGCTTGAAAAAGTGGCTCAAATCTCAGAGACACTGGTAGGAAATCCTATGAGACCGACTCTGGGTTTCTGGATGTTGTCATGCCTATAGCATGAAAGACGCTGAGGTTTAAGGTGTCCAAAATATTAGTTGGATGCAAGGGCAGGCTTTTTAAATGTTGGATTTGTTCTTGAGGGTCCTAAAGCTAATGTTAAATGTCTTTATGGTGTGTTTCTATCAGTTCCACTTCCTTAACGTGACTTAGGAGTTTGAATCATATCATAGTGGCTACTCGTCACATGTTTACCTTAACTTGCTAGTTTCTTGGGTAGATCTAGTAGGAGGGTGTTACAAACTGGTATCTGAGCATGGTTCACCCCTCAGACTAGATGGGCGGTGTGTTGGTCATGCATTCATGTTGGTTGCATATGTGATTCTTACTCTTGTAGTCCATGTGCTTATTGCATTTGCATGGTGTTGAGCATGGTTGTAGTGGTGTTGCCATGTGAAGGTTGAAGGTGTTGTCATGGTGTATGTCTTCATGTCTGTATCGTTGAATATTCATTGTTATGCACATCAATGTTCACATGTTTTCAAGTGCATGTGATGTGGTTGATGTCATGCATGAGGTCGTGGTTGTTGTCATGCATGAGGTAGTTGATATGGTCATACATCAATGACCACAATCTAGCTAAAATGATGTGTATATGGTTTTGTACTCATTTGTTATATGTCTATACATAGCTATTATGCATGTATGATCTTTGTTTATGTTATGCATGTATAGTAGGTCAAACATGCCTTGTGAAGTCATGGTATGCAATTTAGGTCATCATGATGCTATTGGTTGTTATGATGCTAATGTGTTGCCTGAGATAGAGCAGGAGATGTGTACCATCATAATGAGGTTGCGGCATTAGACTTTAGGGTAAGAGAAGATCGCCACACAGGTATTGTGTGCTTGGAATGGAGGTAAGTAAGTTAAGGATTGTTATATGCGTTAGGTTTATATACATTGGGTTTATGTACATTTCTTTTATGTTATGGTTACATACAAGATAGATGATAGTTGATTAGTGTAGCCATATGCACATGTGTCAAATAGTCATGAATGATAGTAACTTGTGGTCATATGCATTGATATTATTAGTTTATGTTAGATAACTTGATGACTAGGTTATATGTTGTTAATGAGCATAACATATAGATTATTGTTGTTATATGCTAGTAACTTGGCGATTAGGGTTATTACATTAAGATATAACTTTATATGTATCATGCTAAATTGGATTGGCCCATGCATATGGTTAGGGTTATGACATTCAAGCATGAGTCGACCTTTTCTGTTTCATTGTGTGGTACTAATATCGACCTATCATACATATGTCATTTCTATGCATAAATGATAATTGTTTATGAGTTAGGATGTGAACATGTTAGTTGGTGATTGTTATGGATAACATGATGTTATTTATGTTTAAGTTGATGTGTTGAGAATTTATATTTTGCTAACTAGATTGATTGTGCAGGAAAGATAGCCTTCACTAAGATACATTAAGCTATGAACTTGTTTATGTTATCGACCTTGTGCTTGACCATTTGATTATGACATCTATTTTGTGTTTGAGTGTTTTGTGTCTAGTTTATTTATTTAACATGGTATGTTTGCAAGCTGGTTGAATGTTTGATGGATTTCATAATATGAGTATGTGTTTCAATGATCTTGTTTTAAGATGATTGTACTAACGCATATGTGTCCAAACAGTTGATATGTATTCATGTGTAAGTATATATCTAATGACTATGAGTTGACTATGGATTATGACATGATTGTTAGTCTTTCTAAATGTTGATTTCAAAATTATAGATATGCTGTATTGATATTTGGAACCTATGGTTGACATGTGTGAACAGATGCAAGGTAACATGCCCGGTATTAGCAGGACAAGGTAATAGTCTATGTGTTTATATAACTAATAGTTGGGTGATGTGATAGTACATAATAATCCTCGATTGCAACAAGGAAAAAAAGTAAAAGGAAGGAATTGGACAAGAATTCCTTTGGCTATGTTTGAACACCTTAATTCAAAATGAATGAGTGCTTGCATACATGAAGTCTTCTTAACCTTAATTTTCTCTGACATTATGTGAATATTTGTTATAGTCATGAACATGTATTTGATAGGTATATCAACTAGTTTCCAGTGAAGGATGGATTTGTTAAGGGAATTGGAGCCCCTTGAGAGATAGCGTGGATGTTTTCACTTATAAGGAAATGTTCTTGGAAAAACAAGGTAAGATAACAAGTATGTTTTTTATGTTTATTTATGCACTAGAATTTATGCATTCATGGCAATATGATGCAAGGAATTGCATGGAAAAAAAACTTCCAAGAGATCTTGAAGATGGCTCAGGTTGAGCTTTCCTTTGGAAGCACTAGAAACCATGGGGATTGAGTCATGGTGTCGATTAAGAGTCTTATGATTTTGGTATTTTTTTATTTACTTGCACTTGAATTGCGGTTTTGTTATTTCTACTGCATGATCATGCCACTTTGTTTGTGGTGGTGTATTGCTACTGGTTTCCATGGTTTTCTTCTTATTTGTTTCTTATCTTTCCTTTTATGTTTTAAGTCTTCAGAATTGGTTGGGAAAGAGGGCAGTTAATGGAGCTCAGGGAGAGTTCTGTGGTACCTAAAAGGTAGTGTAAGATTTAGATGAAGCTCTGTGCATAAGTAAGCACAGCGAAAGGTAAGACTATGATAGTCATTTGGACAAGTTGGGTATGAGGTGTCAGATTCTTTAGCTCTGTTGGGAATTATGATTCTCAATGTTGCACATATGTTTCATGTATAAAGGGTGTTCTCTAAAACTTGACCTTATGATATCTAGTAATTATGTTGTGATCATGATTTTGTTAATGTTTATATATGTATACATGTATGTATGTACACATGTCATGTCTGAAAACATCATCATGCATCATGATTATTCAATGCTAATATGTGTATGTGTGTGTGTGTGTGTGTGTGTGTGTGTGTGTGTGTGTGTGTGTGTGTGTGTGTGTGTGTGTCACTATCTAACAGGGTTGGTAGGGATCATTCTTGTGGAGGAATGATTTCTTATGTAGATGAATGACAGGAAGAGGTTTCAGGTCTTACAAGGAATCAAGTGGGAAGAGTAGTTCTGAAAAATATATGAGGTCAATATCATGTGGATATGAATTGATATTATATGCTTGTATTATTCCTAGGTCTATGTTATGGACAAGTTATGGGAAAGCAGTTTGGTATGAAGCATGCTAGGACAAGCATGGATAAGTCCCTGGAAGTGGGGTTGCTTGGTAGAGACAGTGTGGTTTTGGATGTGTGGTACCATTGTTGTGAATATGTTGGATATGGTGTACATGTTGCATATGTTTTGTTGTGTTCATGCATTGTTGTGCATATATAGTGTGTGTACATGTGGTTTATGAAATTTTATGTACAAGATCATATAGATAGTGTTGTGTGAATGTTGCACATGCAGTGCTGGGTATAGATGGTGTTATGTAAAGGTTGTATATGTGGTTGTGTGTACATATTGTACTGTGTGCATGATGTATATGCAGTGTTATATGTAGAAGGTGCTCTTTGCATGTTGGATATGCAGTGTTGTCTACAAATGATGGTATGTACATGTGGTGTTGCGTGCATGTTGTACATGTGGTGCTAGGTACATCTGGTGTTGTGTGCATGTCGTGTTGTGTACATGTTGTATATGTGGCATTGTGTGCAGGTGGTGATGTGTACATGTCATGCATGTGGAACTATGTATTGGTGGTGTCGTGTACATGTCATGTAGGTGGTAGTATGTATATGTGGTAATGTGTACACATTGTATAGTTGGTGTAGTGTACATATGGTGTTGTATACACTTTGTGTATGTGGTGTGTACATGTGATGTTGTGAACATGTTGTGCAGGTGTTGTGGTGTAGAGGTTGTACTCTGTACGTGTTGTACATATGGTATTGGTTACATATTGGATTGTGTGCATGTCATACATGATGTGTTGTGCACATGCAGTGCTATGTATGTGTATGGTGTAGTTTTGGTATTGTGACATGCATACTCGTTGTGATGTACTCTATGAAGTAAATGTATTTTTTTTTGTCGTATACTAGGTATAGGAACATATATTGTGTGGCATTGTACATCAGGTATAGATGTATGAGTTATGTTGTATATTGGGTTTATGTGTATGCATTTTTTGGTGTTGGACGTTGTGTGTGGATGCATGTATTGTGATGTACATTGTGTATATATACATGTTGTGTTGTGTTGTGTTTTACACTAGGTGCAAGGATATTTATTCTATTGTGTTGTACACTAGGTGTAGATGCATGTATTGCATGGTGGTATATGTCGTGTATGATGGTATGGGTGTGATGCACACTATGTATATGCACATGGTTGAGGAGAAGGCATTGGGTGTTTGTCAGGTGTAGCAACCGATCTAGAGTCCATACAGAATAAAAAAAAAGGTAGAAGCCAAGGATTGATTAAAGGATAAGTATCATTATTTTATTTTGTTTTACTATGCATTTGACTTATGATTTGGTCTATGAAGATTACATGTGATATATGATTTTGGTTTATGATGGTTAAATCTAATTTATGATGTTCATCTATGATGGTTGTGTTTTGGTCTAACCAAATGTGATATGTTTATACATGATGTTTTGATAAAATAGTTAGTTTGACTTGTTTTGACACGAAGTAAATAGGATTACAATACCTTATTGATGAACTACAAATGAGGTATGATTTGAAGTTATTTCAATTTATTTTAAATCTGATGGAAGTTATGTGCCTGGTACAAGAAGCACATAAATGCCCCGTTGGGTGGTTGAAATTGATTGCAAGAATTAGAAGTGGCAGCGAAACAAATTGGGACATGCAGCAATATGATGATAAAGTACTCAGGAGCAGGGAGATTGTGGGACATAGGTACCTAATAGTGTCCATTTATTTCTATGAGCATGCTATGACTGGTATAATGGTTTTGAGGCAACTGTATTCCTTGGTTTTGTATCTTCCGATGCGAGGAAGCCTTTCCTAGGGATGGATCGCTCGACATAGGGGATGTCAAGGAACTTTGAGGGTGGTTGACTACATGGAAGGGGGTGACCAGATTTCCTAAGGGACTATGTAGCAGAGAAGGGAAGACTGTGGATATATTTGGTTTTCTCATTAGAATTTCCATATGTAATCAAACTCACATTGTGAGTCTGCCTTACAGCAATGAGATGGTAATTGTTCGCTAAAAGGAAAAGTGGTGCATAATTGTAGTGTTGGACATAGGATGCAGTTTTACTATGGCAGTGGATTCTGGACTTCTTGGGAAGGAGGTGGATCCTGGTATTACTTTGCAAGATGTAGGTGTGATCCTTCGGATTCCCTTGTTGATTGATACAATCATCGTACTCACTTATTTGATGGTTTAGTAGATGTGCATGTGTGTATATGTGGTTATTGTAAATATCGTAATGAGTTGTGATATAAAGCTCCCATAAATAGTATGTTTTTCATTTTTTAGAATATGAACATTATAAATACTACAACAAGTTGTGTTAAAATGCTCAATATGAAGTATGTTTTTTTTCAATAGTCTTGTTGGTTATAGGTGCCATTGAACACCGAGGACGATATTCCCCAAAGGGGAGGGTTCTGTAATAGCCCTTTTTATAAAATCATGTAAAATATATAAATACCATGGTGATGGGATACATATTCCAAGCTACAATTGTGGGAAAAACAAACTAGTGGGTATTCATTCAGTTTGTTATGGCTAAGGAAATTGGTAAAGGAAATGGCCAAGGCTTTGGAAAGGCATGACACATTAATTGTAATTTCATTTATGAAAATAATTAAAATTAGGAGAAAAGCAAGGTGAAAGGTTGTAGGGTGCATGTGAGTATGAAATTGAACGAAAATAATGGAAAATGAAGAAAATAGGGGCCTCATTGATAAAAAGGCTTCTAAGGATCTGTGGGTAAGTTTTTGATAGGTTTTGGTAGAGCTCTCTCATTATTCTATATCTCTTTGATAGACTTGGAGCTTAGATTTTTCTTGGAGCACTCTTGGTGGGTGTGGCATACTTGGATTCTTAGAGCAAGAAAGCACAAGGGGGCATCAGGATAAGTAAGTAAATTATATTTTCTTTCCGGTACGGAGTTGAATGCATGTTTCCTTCGCATGCATTTCATATGCATGTGGTTTGTTGGTTGTGATATATCACTAGTATGGAGGATGTCCAGGATTGACAGTGGATTGTCTAGCTTTTCCATTTCCTAAATAGCCATGGTGATTGTGGGTTTATTTTCATATTTTGCTTTTGCTTAGTTCTCATGTTTCCTTATCTTGGGTTGAATTATTAGTACCTAAAGCCTTAGTTGAAAAAATGCTCTGCAGCCCTGTAACAACTTGGGTTGAGTTACTAGTCCTGTAGCCTTGGTTGGACAAATGCTCTAGGGCCCTGTAACAACTTGGGTTGAGTTGCTAGTCCTGTAGCCTTAGTTCAAAAAATGTTATTGAGCCCTTGGCGGGTTGAGTTACTGGTCCTAGATCCCTTATTCGAAAAATGCTCTAGAAGCCCAGAAAATGTTCTGAGTAGAGCTACTAGTCCTACATCCCATGATAAGTTGAGTTACTAGGTTGCGAGTATTGGTTGGAGAAACACTTTGGAAGCTCAGAAAATGTTGTGGGTTGAGTTACTATTCCTAGAGCCCTGGTTGGATGACTGGTCTGGAGCCTACCATGGGTTGAGTTACTAGTCCTAGAAGATGGGTTGTAACAAACACTCTAGAGACTTAGAAGGTTGGGATAGAATCATTGTTTGATGGATTAAGTTGGATGGCCTTTGGAAGCCCTAGATGATTTTTTATTAATGTGTTCTATGAGATCCCAGATTCATGCCTAGAATATGGCATGAGGGTGAATGGATGAAGGGATATTTGGCTCAACCATTCTATGATTGGGTGGAATGTGGAAGCCCTGTCCCAGGTTAGATTTTGCATCATAAATAAGAGGTTATTTCTCCTTGTATTTCTATGAGCATTATACTGGATTATACGAGGTTTATATGGCCGTGAGTTCATTGGTATTTCTATCCCTATTATGTTGGTTATGTATATGTTTTATGACAGCAGTTATGTATGTATCTCATCATGTTTCTAATTGTCTATGAATGAATAATGTATCTATGAACTAATGGATGGAATGGAAGTTGATGTGTTGAGGCATCAATGCTTCATGGAGAATCGTAGATAAGTGTGAGACCCCTATGCTTAGATCTATTATTTACACCAATAGATTACATATTCATGATATGTTTGACGAAATGAGTATCATGGCTAGTAGGGTTCCAGTAAAGGTATTAAATAATTATTCTATTTATTACTATCGTTTCCATGTAATTTTATTGTTCTGAAGAGATGGCTCAATTTTGGTCACTGACCTTGACTCTGGTCCTGAAAAAGTGGTTCAAATCTTGGGGACACTAGCATAGTGCTACTTAATGAGTCTCTGGACACTAGCAATAAAGCCTATGAGAGAGACATTGGGAATCTGGATGTTGTCATTCCTATATCATGAGAGAAACTAAGGCTTAAGTTGTCCAAAAGCTTAGTGGGACCCAAGTGCAAGTTGTCTAAATTTTTGGATTGATTTCTAAGGGTCATGAAGCTGATGCTGAATGTTTGTATGGTTTTTTTCCATCAGTTTCACTTCAATAGTGTGACTTAGGAGGTCAAATCACACCATAGTGGCCTCCCGTCCCATGTTTACCTCAGTTGGCCAGTTGCTTGGTTAGATGTGGCAGGAGCGCATTACATCGATTATGACACATGTTAATTTAATGTATGAATATGTACCAATCATGAATGAATGCCTGAAATTATTGTATTTTTGTGGTTGATAGTTTCTTTACATATAGTGGTTACATGAATGTTGAGCATCATTAACTCTTCTACAAAAATTAGGGATTGTATGCTAGTTTATATGTTGAGTGTTACATGAATACCTAGTTTAAGCTAATAAGTTTCCTTATATGTCCTTACAGTTTTGACACCATATGATTTTTAATATTTTCATGAAATGTAGGGTTACTTATATAAATATGAATGATTGTGTGAGATATATTATTTAACCAATTATTAAAGGTGTTCTCTATTATTTGACATTATTGTGAATTGAATGGTTCATTAATAATCTTAAGATTGTATAAAATATCACATGTTAATAAGGTAACACATGTGTTGTCCATTCCTAGGCTTAAATCCACTTATATATTATTTTCAGATCATGATATTCTCTTAATAGATCTTGATTTGTAGTATCCTTTTAAACTCTAAACTTGGAGCCATTTCTCTCTTTTGTGTAAAACACATGGTAAAATAAGTTTTATTAGTTCCCTTTAACTATTGTGTATAATGGTCTAACTCTTGTGTCTAATGGTATTCCTTCATGATTTGGCCATTATCTCCAAAACTTAGTATTTTGGGAGAGGCATTATTTCCTTTGGAAGTTCGAGCATACTACCCACAAGTTTTCCTATTTGCAATTATTAGTAGAAATACAAAGTTATCTAGGTCGGATAGTCCTCTGAATGGGATTTATATCTAGATTGGATACTATCTTATTTTCCAGACGTCATTTATATCTGCAAACTGGAGGGGGATGATTCCCAATATTGCTTGGAGGTGCATATGGTGATCCATGCATTTGCATGGATAAGGGATGTTCATATTTGAAATGATCCAAATATAATTCAATCCAGATTTTGGGATATTCTCAATTCATAACTAGAGATCTGAGATGGCACCCAACAATGATGGTTCATATGCAAAAGGATGAATTTGTTTTCTTGAGAAGTGGGATGTGTATCCAGGATCTAGGGTATTTCTAGATGTACAAGTTTTCTCACATGTGGAGAATATTCGATAAGTTTGGGGTTGGATTATACTAAGAGAAAATGATCTCTGAGCATTCAAGATATGGGTGTTTCAAGGGAGCACTCCCATCTACATAGGTTGAATCCCACCATGAATAAGAAAACTATGAGGTGGGGTTGGATCTAGGGACTTGACAAGGAAATGGTAATGTATATCTTTGTGATGGTTGAATGGACTTACAGCCAGTTTACCCACCATTGAGTTTTGGAACCACATATAAAAGGGTTTAGGGATGCTAATTTTTTATAATTCATTGAAACACTGAATTAACCATGAAGAAGATATAATGAGAAATTGATGCTAAATATGAAGGGGACATGCCTGGTGGGATGCACATGCCCCATTTTGATGTGTCAATGCAAAATGAAGCCCTGAAACCACCCACCACTCACCTTCCTCACCGTTTTTACTCTTAAATGTTGGGGAAGTAGTGCACTTGTGTGGTAGGCTAGCATAGAACCCTGAATGTTAGAATTTTGAGGACTTCTCAGTAGCAACCACCAAGTTCTTGGAGTTGCAAGAACATTAAGAAGTGTCAATAGGGAGGGTCTAACTTGAACATAGTTCTAGTGCAAAACCCTAACCACTGCCCATCGCTTCTTTCCAAAAAAATTGTATTGCTTAAAAAATGAAACAACAAGTGGCAGGGCCATGACCAATGGATGTGGTTTGTGGACCCACTAAAATTTCGGATATGGGAAAAAAATATTATAAAAGGGAAAACCACACAAAAATAACAAGGAGTTCTAGTGGGGCTAGTACCCAATTTCACATGTAAGGTGCCACAAGGTCATAATAATGTCCACTTGTATGCCACGTAGTGTCCCACGATGGCATGCACTTTTATTATGTTGGCATGGAACTGCCACGTAGAGCACACATGGATGCCACATTACAGTATTATAATGACGTAGACCTACATGAAGATGACATAGAATTTCCACATGGGCTAGGTAGGAGCCACATGGTAGTGTAATGTTGATGTGGCCTTAATTGATTGACTAAATTTTAAATTGACATAACTCTCATTCTAGGAGTGAGATTGAGATAAAATTTATAATGCTAGAAAGCTCTCAACAAGATAAATGTGGTGGAGACATTTATTTTGAGTTTTGATGATGTTGTATAAGGAGGAATTTTGCAACCTATTGAAGGCCCCGAAAATTGAGTCAACAACAAGGGGGATACCCGCCCGGTCCGGACCTTGGTTGGCAGGTCCTTATCCGTTTGGTATAGCGGCTCCAACTGGAGATATGGGACTACTTTCCCAATTCAGTGTGTGTGTGAGAAATGTGGGTATTTCTGTTCTAAATGGAATACTTCTATCCTAATTCTAATCTAATGCTATGTTGTTGCATTCTAACAAACAGAAAAAATATCAAAATTTATGCTAACCCGGGGTGTGATCTTTCGTCTATGTGATCTAGAAAGATTTCAAACAATAACTGGTAATAAAGATCATTCAACTATTATAAGAAAAGAATTCAATAAAGATGAACTACTTTGTATAAGAAGTTAGATGAAACAGTTGTGAAAACTTATTGCATAAATGAGCTATTCATACACTAAGCATAAACAAATAGTTATCACCATACAAAAGTGCCAAATGATAACTCAGGCATCCATGCTGTAATATATAAACAACTGAAAACTGAATATCACTTTAACGCATAAGAAGAAATAGTTAAGAGATAAAAATACCATTTATAACTAGTCATACTCATGAGCTTCAAGCGACAATTGATTTATCTCTCCTTGATTTAACATACACTAAGAGTACAAAAGTGCAACATCAGTAGCAGATATCAGATGCAAATATCAAATAAACCCTGTTCCATTCATTCACCAAAACCTCCTCTGAGGGTGCAAAAGTGCATGT
>APFE030271643.1:8524-34302 GCA_000404065.3 Pinus taeda
GGGGGCAATAGGGGCACAACAATATTAATAAGGGGTATAACTACAATAGTAATGGGGTAATCACTAGTATTATAGGGACCCAACAGAAACAAAGATCATCATCATACAGAAGTGCAATAACGATAATCGAAATTCAGACTTTCATACATAAATAATTTGAAAAGAAAAGATTGCTTAATACATAAGTAAAAAGGATTACGAGATAAAAGTACCATTTATAATATGTCCTATTCATGTGTTTCAGCAATATCGATCTATCTTCTATCCATTCAACATCATCTAAGAGTACAAAAGTGCAATTTCAGTAGAAGATGCTAAGTCAGATAAAAATAAATCATGTTCCATATATTTCACTAGAACTTTCTCAAAGGGACAGAAGTGCATGTTTTGAAGAGAGTTTCTGATAAAATTCTGGACCTCTCTCTAAGTGCATGAGAGGGGTTTAAATACTAAAACTATAAAACTAAAAATAGATTATTACAAAAATAGTTGGGGAGGTTTAAACGACTTGCCTCAATTCATGCAAAAATAAAATCAATATTAAAGTAAACAGGGTGACTAATTGTGTTGCATTCGATCTTTCAGATCACAAATATCCACCATAGGTTTCAGCTGTGTAGGCTAGCTGACTTCTACTTTCGATTTTCCATCGAATATGACATCGGTTAGTGTTGGCATCATTTTCTCAGCAGAAGTGGTTAGGCATCGCAGGGTCATCCATTGGTTGTGAGGCTTGACCAAATGTTGCCAAATGCCTCCCAGTCTAGCCTAGTCATTTGCCTTATTACTTCCGCTTTTTCCTCTGCTGCGTATTTCCATTATTGCTCGAGTTGTTTCGCATCTGGAAGGAACCCTAGAATGGACTCTACAATTATATTGGCACCATGCAAATTCTCATTGATATTTTCTATGATAATGTTTGTTGATGTCGTCGTGTTTGTTGTTGCCTTTTCTGCTTCTTTAAGCCAAGAATCCCAGCTTGCAAACAGAATTTCCTTATGTGATTATTCTAGCTTGGGTAGGTCAGCCTTTCTCCCCTCCTCTGTATTCTACTAGGCGATGTGATCAGAGACCTTTTTAAAGATCTCATCATATTCAAGTCGCATTTCTACGACTTGACCTATCATTTTATCACTTGTTTCGCAATAATATTTCCAGTGTAGAATCTTCTGGCACATTAATTCTTTTTGATATGTCAACTCGGAATTAAGACTGAGTGCTTCGGTAATAAACTGATCAATTTTTGGATCGTCTTTATGTATATCAGTTATTGCCTCCACATGTGCTTCTTCCTCGGCTAAGATGATTCGATGTTCTATTTGCATCCGTTCAAATTACCGTTGAATCTTGGCCAACTATATCTCTGCCTACTGGTCGGATTTGACTTGTTGAAATTGTTGTTCAAGTGGCATTATTTTATTTTCTTTTTCTCTAAGCAACATTTGGAATTATGTTGCTTTGTCTATGGTTGTTGTATCATAAGCACCTACAAACTGTAAGAGTCTAGTTAAGTTGGTGGATGGATCAATAGGCGAGTCCTTCCATAGAACATCCATTAATTCGTTTTCAGGGGTAGTAACAACTATAGAGTCTAATTTTCTTTTCTTTCTTTGCCTTTTCAACATGGCCTTATGCCACAGGCTATAGAATACATCCAGAGGGGGTATTTCTTCAATATTCAAAATTATTTCGGAGGTGGGGGTAACAGAGATATGCTCTACTTTTGTTTCTTTTACAGTTTCTTCCACTATGACTTCCAGAGCTTTTTCCTGTTGAGGAGTCTGCGACTCTAGCACCTGTTCCTCTATATTGAGACTTTTATTAAAATTATCCCACTCCTCCTCTAAGTCAACTACCATGGGTTTTATTGGTTGTGCAGAGGTAGTAGGGATTTCAACCTGCTTGCTAGCTAAAGCTTCTTCAGCTATCTCTTGTGTGGATTGGATCGTATCCTCGATGCTCCTGCTAGTACCATTATGTGATGAATTTTGTGATTCCCTGATAGATTTTTCTTGAGACTCTACTTCAAAATCATATTTTGAGTTTTCTTTGGAGTCGCTTCCTATAGTCACACTGGGAGTATGCTCCCTTATTGATTCAATTAACAATGGTCCAATGGGACCACAGCCAGCCTTTTTTCTCTGTAACTATAAAACGTTTCCAGATCTTATTGGTCAAAAAGTAGTTGTGCCATATGCTTCACCTCTGAAAAGGTGTTTCTCTGCAAAAAGATATCATCAAAAACATCCTCCTCATTGGTGAATACTTTTATTTTCAACAAAGTGGTGAAATTCTTGACAGTGCCAAACAGGTCATATTGTCATCCAGGGAACTTGGGTAATTGCAGAGATATCATGTTCTTTACTTCTTTGAATGCATGTCCCAGGTCGTGTAGTGTAAATGCTCCACATTGTATAGGGAATGTAGGAAAAATGGCCTTCTTTGACTCTTTCGGTGTATGGCTCATTCCTCCCTCACTAGCCGTCTGATAGGTTATCTCCCTAGCCATCAATTTATCTAGAACATAGTATGGGAGATGTGGGGGCAGGTGATGCTGCCGAAAACTGTGTTATATGTAAATGTTTCCTCCCTAAACCATCTGGCCACTGCGAGGATGTCAACTTCATATTCTTTGGAAAACCTGGGGGCATCTCGATTATACAGCCGCTTGTAAATAGGGAGCATAACTCCATTGCAAATCTTGAAAAAATGTGGTTGAAAATTGGATTCCCATATGGCCTTATGGTACTCATGAATGGGAAGTGGATTCTAAATAGTCCATTTCCATCCCATAACAGGGAACTTTGAACTAAAGCAAATAGCGTCCATAACATAGGCACTCATAAAAAATGGAGGGTAAACTCTCGACGCAACACTTCTTCTTCTTCTATTTTCGATAATTATTTTTGCTAAATTGTTTGACAATATTTGGGCTCAATTCAAATAGTTTCATTAACGACTGCATCTATTAATGGCAACCACTCCAGGGAGAACTTGGTGCTATCAGGTCTGCTAAACAGTCTACATAACATTGCCGCAAAAAAACTATAAGGGGGACAAATGGATGCAATAGTGTACATACCATTTTTGTCTTTCTTGATTTTCTCTTCATTATTCGTCCAGGCGCGGGTGCAATCTACTAGGTCGTTGTTCTCCTTAGCAAAATTTTCTATGAATTGCATGTTGTAAATGACCTATGGCTCTGGTAGGTGGTACATAAGCCGTAAATTGTCTGGGGTAAAAGATTCGAAGACCTCTTGGCTTCTCGTCTTGAATTCCCTGTCTAAGATGTTTGCGTCATTGATAACCCATTTTACCATGTCGGTATAAGGGATTATCTTTGGTCGAGTGGCTATTCAGTGCAAAAATGAGCAAGTCGTTTCTAACATGGAAGCATCTAAGGGATCTCATCTGTCAACTGTAACATTTGTTTCCATAATCCTCGGTTGTTCCTCCTCCAGTATGTTGTACATAGTCTCCCATGTATAGGTTCCTCCCTCTCTGCTGCATGTGGTATCTGTGAACAAGAGAGTCATCTCTGTCTTCTCAGAGGCTACATCCTTGCCTTTCTTCCACATTGTTCTCAACGCTCTGCTCTGTGGGTTTTTCCTGAAATGAAGAAGAACAACTATCAGACACTCAAAGATGAACGTAAAAATGAAATAATGCAGATAGCTTGTAAAGGTGGTAAAAGAAGTATTATTTGAACACATGTAACAATATATCATATCAAGTTAAATGGCTTTTCACACATCAATGCAGTTATTTCCCATTGATGCCCACTAATGATTCGTTATCCCTTAGATTTAATTCTCATAAATGTTTGCGTCGAAAAACGGGATGAAAGCTTCTAGGATGGCGAGCCATTATACTGCGATGATAGCAATTGTGCGATTTGCAAAGCAATATCGCAGATCACAATATCACAAGATGTTCATTTTAGCATTCTTACATCATGTCGTGTGTCTGTGAGATGCGAGCCGTCCATTAGCTGTTTTACGTATGGTTTTTTGTTAGGTTCATCCTATGCAATAGACTTGACAAACTCGATATATTTGCTTTTAATATTCTAAGGTTTGGGTCCGAGCGTGAATCGCATTTCGCAATATCAGCTTACGGTAAGTGCAAAGTGTTTTCTTGAATAACCGAAAATGTGATGCGATAAAAGTCAAAGCTCCACCGCGGTTTTGCAACTTGCAATTCTTGCTATATAATTTTTAAGAGAGAGCTCTTATGGGTTGTGATATGCGATGCGAGATTTAAGCCTAAAAAACTTAAGGACTTCCATTTTCGTTGGATTTTATGATAATTTAGACTATGGGGCCCTTATTTTAAATGCTTTGCTTAATTTTTTGGAGGTTTTTTGGTAGGTCCTTTAGTGGGTTTTAGACATCCTATATATGAAAAGGTAAGTCTTTAGTAGTTCCTAAAAAGGTTTTTTATTGTTTTTTTGTCTTATTCAAAAATAAAAGAAATGACTAAACACTAAGTTTTTTTTTTGTTTGAATGAAAAATTTTAAAGGGTCCCCATTTAGTTAATGTAATGTTAACTACTACTATTAACAAATGGGGGGTTGTTGAATACCACAACAATTGGCGATTCACTTGGAAGAACCAGTTATCTCAAAAAGTTTTTTTTCCCTAAAACTTCCAAAATATAGATAGTTTTGAAAATAAAACAAATAGGAATTATTGCTTTCATAGTAAAACAATCATATGCCTAACTACCATTCTTTTGACTATTATTTTCTTATAAAAAGTAACATTGTCTACATCAGTCTTTACTTGGCTTTTTTTAAAATATAAAATCCATGAGTCTCTCCCCATATTGGTTTTCAGTTTACTCCATTATCATAGGTAGAGCCTCTGCTGCCAGCAGGCGTTCATAGCCTCGACAGGGTTACCTTTTAACCAGAAATGACCCAGTATTCCACTTTAATCAGAATGCAATTTTAAAGATAAGTTCGTAAGTATATATATTGCTCTTTTTTATTTTCTGAAGTAATTCATTTGTTGCTTCATCTTTTCATCTGTATATCCTAAAGGACAATGTCTTGGTTTGGTGACCAATATTGACAGTGCCATTCACTTGATTTGTAACTTATATGAATAAGCTAGCTCATGATGAGACCCCTTATCTTCTGATTATTATAATCATAAGCCATTACCCTATTTTGATATGCAGTTTTGGTAATGTCAGTTCAGTTATAATCTTATGATCATGGTAAGCCGGCTCTTGATGAGACCTCTTATCCTTTAAGTTTTAAGTATATTTTAGAATTACACTCTAAAAATAAAAATTGACTAAGTGGGGAGGATCATTGTCCCCTTAAGAGCTTCTGGACGACAGTTGTATAGTTTTTTGAGATGCCTTTCTGGAGAGAGACTTTGCTTTGTATAGATACTTTTCTAGACCGATATGAAGGAGTAGTTTCTCTTTTAAAGTCAAGCTTCATAAAAATCAGATAATTGAGGAGGAAGATAGTCAATTTAAAAGAAATCAAACTTAACTATACATTTCATATGTGAAGATTACTTTCATAAAAATATTTACTTATACAAGAGAAAAGTCAAAATTTAAAAGAGACTATATCCTTTGTAAAACCAAAAGTGAATTCTTTTGAATTGGTATTATTATTTCTAAAGGAAAAATGTTAACTATGGGCAATAATATACAATGAACAGAACAGATGATCTTTTATGGAAATTATTTCTTTAGGACCTGTCCATCAAGAGGTAGAGATTCTCTCTTACTTGATAAATCTTGTAGCAGAAAAGTTGATGGGCCTAACTATTCCACAATCTGAAATGGGCCAAGCCACATTTGTTGGAACTTGGTATGCTTACCTTTCGCTTCATGGGATTTATCCCATTTTAATACTAGGTCTTCGAGTTGGAAATATTTTGAAGCTACAAAATTCGAATCAAAGGAGGCTTTGACTAATTGTTGATGATGTGCATGTGTGGTCCTAGCTTTTTCCCTTTCCTCTTCAATCTTAAGAATTTGTAATTGTATAACCTGCATAGATGAGGAAGGGTTTTCTTCAATGAATTAAACTAAGGCTAGGGAGGGAATGGCTATGTTTGTTGGTAAGCCTGATTCTTTCCCACAGGAGAAGTGTCGATGGAGGCTTTCTGAGTTATTCGGTCTGCCCATAGAGAAAACACTAAAGACTTATGCCAATTCTTTTAAGAGCAAATGATGTCATAGCATTGCCTAAAAAAAAAAATGCATTATCAAACATTTTGGCAAATGGTAAGCCAAATCTGGTGATGATAAATTGATCTATAAATTCAATAATATTTTTTGAATTGGCTACCTTCAGTGGGATTGCCTCTACCCATTTGGTAAAATAATCAGTGGTTGTAAGAATGTATCTATGTTGTTTAGAAGACTGAGGAACGATCTCACCTATTACATCCAATCCCCATTGTTCAAATGGTTGGTCAATGTTAACAGGTTGTAATGGTAGCACAGGTTTTTTCTGTCTTCCAGTAGCTGTTTGACAAACTTTACATCTTCTTACATAATTGTGCGCATCTTTGAACAGATTTGGCTAGTAATAGCCGGCATGCAGGATTTTATGTGTAGTAGTGTCACCGCCAAAGTGACCACTAGATGGTCCATCATGGAGCTCCTGCAACACCTTTTATGCCTCAGGTTTTTCAAGACATATAAGTAAAACAGAATTATAATTTCTTTTAAAAATTACATTGTTGATAATCTGATATTGCCTTGCTTTTAATCTCAAGGCTCTTTTCTTTGTGTAATTCAATTGGGCTAGTGCATATCCATTTTTCAAGTAAAATATGATATCAACATACCTTGATTCTGTGCCATTGAGGCTTACCTCATAGATTTGTACATCGTCACCTAGATGCTGCAACTATGATAGATTTGAAGCGCCTACCAACATCCTACAAAAACATTGACCTTTTATAATTTTAGTTGGCTTAATCTCTATGTCATATTCCTACAGGGCAGTGACTTAGTTTGCTCTATTTTCTCCTACGTCCCTTTGTATTGAAATATTTCTTACTATTGAGAAGGGTACTATGAATTTAGTGTGGGTCTTGAGGAGAAAAGGTCTGAAGTGTTTTATAGATTTGAAAACAGCAAAAGCCTATTTTTCAACATCTGAGTAATTTAATTCAGCTCCTTGCAAATTGGAACTAAAGAAAGAGATTGGAGCTTCAACCTTATCCTGATTTGCTTGTGTTAATATGGCCGCATATGATTTATCAGAAGCAAAAGTCTATAAAATGAAATGATTGGAAAAAATCAGGGTTGCCAGAGATGGGGCATTAATGATTTCTTGTTTTATCAAGCCAAAAGCTTCATGTTCCAAATGTCCCCATTTAAACAAAGAATTTCTCTTTATCATGGATTGAAGAGGTAAAACAATTCTTGAGAAATCAGGGACAAATATTTTAACAAAATTTATCTGACCTAGGAAATATTGCATTGATTTCTTGTTATGTGGTGAAGGTATTTTAGAAATTTCTCTAATTCTGTCAAGGTCGATATGAATTCCTACTTTGGAAACTATGAATCCAAGGAGCTTTCCTTCACCTAACGCGAAAAAATATTTTTTGGAGTTCAAAGAAATTCCATACCTTTGGCAACGTTAAAAGATTTGTTTCAAGTCTCGTAGATGATTACTGCATTTTTTGGAGTATACTATTATATCATCTAAGTAGATCACTACTAACTTATTTACCAAACCTTTGAAGGCTATATCCATGGCTCTCTGAAAAGAAGCACCAGCGTTGATCAGTCCAAATGGCATCTTTTGATAAGCATAGGTGCCCCATTTTGTCCTGAATGTAGTTTTCAACTGGTCATCTGGATGTACTAAAATTTGGTTATAACCTGAGAATCCATCCAGGAAAGATATTAGTTTAGAGCCTGTTACTGATTGCAAAATATGCTCCATAGGAGGTAATGGGGAATTGTCCTTTTGGAAATCTTTATTGAGGTTGTGGAAATCTATACATATTCGAATATCGTCGTTCTTCTTCCTGACTGGGACAAGATTGGAAACCCATTGGGAATGTCCAACACGAAAAATAATTTTGGCTTTCAACAGTTTATTCAACTCACATTTAATTTGACTTTCTAAATTAGGATGGGGTTTCCTCAATTTCTGTTGAATAGGTCTTTCGTCAGATATCATAGGAATAATGTGTTGGATAATAGAGGTGTCGTATGTTTTGAGATCTTCATAGTTCCATGCAAAGATACTCTTATATCCTTTCAGCAAACTTATAAAATCTGATTTTTCATCTGACGTAAGACCTAGACCTAAGTTAATGTTTTGAGGTTTTAAATCAGTCCCAAGATTGATCAATTCAAACCTTAGAGTCGAACTCTAAAGTTTTGAATTGGTAGATTGTTTAAATTTATCTTTGAGGTCATATAAATCTTCCAACTTAACTACAGGCTTTGGTATAGCGTTAATGATAGTTTCATGTTTAATTTGGCCATCATGCTGGTCCTCATCAACTATCCGGTCGTTGTATGAGCCTTCTGAGTTCAGGAAGTTTATGATATCCAGATTGTTATTAAAGTCTCTCTGATTGGTGATATTATCATGGATTGAAGGCCTAAAGATTAATTCGATGGATAATCAATCTGGGTTATAATCTTCTGCAGGCATAATCTTGGAAGCAACATTAGCTAGAAGATTGGCACTAGCATTCTGGAATCTTGGGATAGGGGAAATATTAAACACAGTAAAGTGGAGAGTCAGATATTGAACTAATCATTGATAATGTTTCAAGTGTCCTAACAAACAATGTATGGTGTTTCTTACCTGTTTTATGACAATTTCTGAATCCCCGAACACTTGGAGGTATTTTATGTTAAGGCCAATTGCCTTATACAGACCTTGAACCAGTGCCTCATATTCAGCAGTATTGTTAGTGCAATCAAATTCAAGTCTGCATCCTAGCATAGTTTTCTCCCCCTCTGGACTAACTAATATGCAACCTGCTCATGTTCCATCATTGGATTTAGATCTGTCAAAAAATAATTTCCAAAATAAATATTTAACTACAGGTCTATCTATAAAATTTACACATTTATAAGTATCTGTTTGGGAAAAAAATTCAATTTGAGAGACAACATAGTTTTCTAAGAAAGGTGAAGTATGAGCATTGAAATTCCCTAGAAACGATTCTACAAAGTAATTTCTAATGATATTGTTGCTATATGCAATTGATTCGTTTTCTCCTTCTAATTCAGTCACTATGAACTTCTAATGTTTCTCTCGATCAACCCTTATTTGATTTGGTTTACTGTTATAAGGAAGCCACAGGTGAAACCAGTCTGTTGAAAAATAACCATGAAGTTTTTTTGACCAGACTCTACTAAGGATTAAACCATAGAAATCAGGAATGTCAGCGATAAGTATGTCGATGACTTGGCAAACTTTGGGGTTTGATGAAAGTCTGATAGTTACTTGATTAAGTTCCCCAATGACTTCGACTCGAGAGCGATTTAACTGAACTTTTCGTACAATAGATTTCTGAGGTTGAACATTCAACTTCTCACAAACTATTATGGGCAAGATGTTAGATGAAGCTCCGAAATCAACCAGACAGTTATGCAAGTTTTTGTTAAAGAAATAAAAAGTAACAAGAAAAGGTGGAGTGTGGGATTTTGATCTTCCTCCAATTAAAGTTATATCAGTTGGATCTATTTTATTCAAAGTAGTACTAGGAGGTCTTCCCATTTCTTGAGAAGCTTGCGAGATTACGGAAACAGGAAGTGGTGCAGTGGATACTGTTTTAAGTTCTTTCAGAAGTAACATCTGCTGATGTTTCAATTTTCTAAGCTCGTGAAATGTAATGTTTTCCCTAGTTTTCTTCATATCATTGATAATATTATATTCCATTTCATCATAAACTATCAAAGTTTTAGATGAAGGATAAGGATCCAATTGAGTAGGTGTTGTCTAAGTGGATTTTGGTACAGATTTCTTACCTATTGCTTTATCCCTAGGGGGTGGCATTGAAGCCTTCTGTTTCGCATTAGTTTGTGACAACTCGACAGGATTTTTACTTCAGGTAACGACAGGTAAGGCATCTTGAGTTTCTTCATTGGGGAGTATAAAATCCCACATCCCTTGTAACTCTGCTACTTCCTCCTTGTTCGTTTGTTCTTCGCTAGGTGAAACTTCATCCTCATCTGACTCGGCATTTGATATGGAATTAGGATGCTTAGGATCAGTAGGAGAAGTCCTTTTGAATGGTCTAAAAGGTTTTTTAGAGGAAGTCTTTGCTACCTGTTTCTTAATATCAACCATTTCATTTGACATGGTTTTGAGGACCTTCTGTAATCCTTCAAGATCAAAAGGATCTTTCAGTGGTTTCTTCTTAGAGTCATCTCTGAAGTTTACTTTCTTAGATTTTTGTTCTTCTAATGCGTTTCTTTTTTTGACGACAAGAGGCGTTTTTCTACAGCTATTACCTATTTCATATTTTCTGCCAAGGTTGGTTTGACATCTCTATCAACAAAGATAGTTGTGTTTGACAGTAGGGCAGAGATGTACCACTCATTTTGGACCTCATCGCTAGGCTTAGATGTTGCTGGTATTTTATTCAATAGTTTATTGAAGTGAGAGTTCAAGTCCTTGATAGGTTCTCTTAGCTCGGCTTTAAAATTGGAGAGATCATTAATTAAGGTAGTTGTAGATCTATCATCTCCAAACTTTGTTAAAAAAATCTCTTGAAAAGCATCCCAACTGTTAATAGAACCTGATGGTAACAAAAAGTACCATGATCATGCTGCTTCCTGCAAAGTATATGGGAATAGTCTTACAACTGCATCTTCCTCCTCCACTTGATTCAAGTTAATGGACAACATAAAATTATTTATATGTTCCTCAACCAATAGGCCATTATCGGGATTGAATTTGGGCAGCCACTTTTCTGGATGTGTTGGTAATTGATGTAAAGGACCAGCCATCCTTACAGCCCCTGGGTTTGTCCATGGCCTTGGAGGATTTTTTGCCATTGTTGGTATGTGGGTAGGGGAAGGTGATGCAATAGGGTTTGAAGGTGATTGGGTAGAGGAAGATATAGCTCTTGTACCTGTGTGAATCACAATATGGAGTGGTAAGGCAGATGATTGTTCTTGTGAGGGTATAGATGGGATGGATGAAGATGATGATAAAACCTCGCTGTGAGATTCGGATGGTGTCTTCTTAGCTTTCTTCTGCCTTGGAAGAGGAAATTCGAACAAAGGTATTCCGAACTTTTCGCTCTGTGCTCTAGTTAACGGCCAAGATGGAGTGAACTGAGAAGTAACACTATCTTGAGATATCTCAGATTCTTCTTGTGATACCAAAATTCCTTGTAATTTATGAATCAAAGATTGAACTTCAGGGGCTTCGATAAGGGAAGAATGCTCTAGATTGATTGGGTTTTTAGCAACGGGTTGTATAATATCCTATGCAACTTCTCACTTAGGGTCGGGGGATTTAGAAGATTTTCGAGAAGTTGAGGGTGAGGTTGAGGGATTTTTACTCTTAGAATGGCTTGTTAATTTGGATTTACTTGCCATTCATAGTTTAGGCCCTCCTTCTAGTGCCAAAATGTTGAAGCCTCGAAAATTGTTGCCTCAACATGGGGGATAACCACCCGGTCTGGACCTTGATTGGCAGCACCTTTTCCATTTCGAGTAGCGGCTCCGACTGGGGATAATGGGACCAGTTTCCCAGTCTGTTTAATTCTTGTGCTAAATGGGGTGATGTGTGATTTGTTTAGAGTAATGTTTAAGCTGATGGTAATATATACTAAACTAATCAATCACAAATGCATTAACTTCTAATTTCAAAAAACTATCTAATCATAATATACCCAGGATAAAATTTATATATGCAATCTACAATAATCTCTAAAAGAAATTAGTAATAAAGATGATTCAATTACGATTAGAAGTGAATCTGTTTTAATAATAATAACTTTGTATAAAAAGTTAGGTGAAACAATTGTGAGAAATATATCGCATAAAGAGTTATTCATATATTCAGCATGAAACAAAGATCATCGTCATACAGAAGTGCAATAACGATAATCAAAATTCAGACTTTCATACATAAATAATTTGAAAAGAAAAGATTACTTAATACATAAGTAAAAAGGATTACGAGATAAAAGTACCATTTATAATGTGTCCTACTCATTTGTTTCAACAATATCTATCTATCTTCTATCCATTCAACATCATCTAAGAGTACAAAAGTGCAATTTCAATAGAAGATGTTAAGTCATATAAAAATAAATCTTGTTCCATATATTTCACTAGAACTTCCTCAAAGGGACAGAAGTGCATGTTTTGAAGAGAGTTTTTGATAAAATTCTAGACCTCTCTCTAAGTGCATGAGAGGGGTTTAAATACTAAAACTATAAAACTAAAAATAGATTATTACAAAAATAGTTGAGGAGGTTTAAATGACCTCCCTCAATTCATGCAAAAATAAAATCAAAATTAAAGTAAATAGGGTGACTAACTGTGTTGCATTCGATCTTTTAGATTGCAAATATCCACCATAGGTTTCAGTTGTGTAGGTTGGCCAACTTCTGCTTTCAATTGTCCATCGAATAGGGCATCGGTCAGTGTTGGTGCCATTTTCTCAACATAAGTGGTTAGGCATCGTAGGGTCATACATTGGTTGTGAGGCTTGACCAAATGTTTCCAATATGCTTCCCAGTCTAGCCTGGTCGTTTGCCTTATTACTTCCGTTTTTTCCTCCACTGCCTGTTTCCATTGTTGCTCGAGTTGTTTCGCATTTGGAAGGAACCCTCGAATTGACTCTGCAATTAGATTGGCACCATGAAAATTCTCATTAATATTTTCTATGATAATGTTTGTTGTTTCCACTGCATCTCTTGCTGTCTTTTCTGCTTCTTTAGGCCAAGAATCCCAGCTTGCAAACAGAATTTTCTTATGTGATTCTTCTAGCTTGGGCAGGTCGGCCTTTCTCCCCTCCTCTATATTTTTCCAGGCGATGTGGTCAGAGACATTTTTAAAGATCTCATCATATTCAAGTCACATTTCTACGACTTGACTTGTCAGTTCATCACTTGTTTCACAATAAGATTTCCAATGTGAAATATTTTGGCACATTAATTATTTCTGATATGTCAACTGGGAATTAAGTCTGAGTGCTTCGGTAATAAATTGATCAATTTTTGGATCGTCTTTATGTAGATCAGTTATTGCCTGCACTTGTGCTTCTTTCTTGGCTAATCTGATCTGATGTTCTATTTGCATCCGTTCAAATTACTGTTGAAGTTTGGCCAACTGTATCTCTACTTGCTGGTCAGGTTTGACCTGTTGTAATTGTTTTTCAAGCGACGTTATTTTATTTTTCTTTTCTCTAAGCAACATTTGGACTTATGTTTCTTTGTCTATGGCCGTTGTAGCATAAGCATCTACAAACTGCGAGAATCTAGTTAAGTTGGAGGATGGATCGACAGGCAAGTCCTTCCATAGAACATCCATTAATTCGTTTTCAGGGGTAGTAATAGCTATAGAGTCCAATTTTCTTTTCTTTATTTTCCTTTTCCTAACGGCCTTATGATGCAGGCTAAAAATACATCAATAGGGGGTATTTTCTCAATCTTAAAAAAATTCCAGAGGTGGGAGTAACAGGGATATGCTCTACTTCTGGTTCTTTTGCAATTTCTTCCATTGTGACTTCCAGAGCTTTTTCATGTTGAGGAGTTTGTGACTCTGGCACCTATTCCTATATATTGAGACTTTTATTAAAATTATCCCACTCCTCCTCTAATTCAATTACTGTGGGTTTTATTGGTTGTGCAAAGGTAGTAGGGATTTCAACCTACTTGCTAGTGGAAGCTTCTTCAACTATCTCTTGTGTAGATTGGGTCATATCCTCAATGCTCATGCTTTTGCAATTTTGTGATGAATGTTGTGATTCCCTGATAGATTTCTCTTGAGACTCTACTTCAGAATCAGATTTGGAGTTTTCTTTGGAGTCGCTTCCTATAGTCACACTGGAAGTAGGCTCCCTTATTGGTCCAATGGGACCATAGCCAACCTTTTTTCTATGTAACTGTAAAACTTTTCTAGATCTTCTTGGTCAAAAAGTAGTTGTGCCATATGCTTCACCTCCGCAAAGGTGTTTCTTTGCAAAAAGATATCATAAAAAACATCCTCCTCATTGGTAAATACTTTTATTTTCACCATAGTGGTGAAATTCTTGACAGTGCCAAATGGTTCATACTGTCATCCAGGGAACTTGGGTAATTGCAGAGATAGCATGTTCTCTGCTTCTTTGAATGTGTCTCCCATGTTGTGTAGCACAAATGCTCTGCATTGTACAAGGAATGTAGGTCAAATGGCTTTCTTTGTCTCTTTCGGTGTATGGTTCATTCCTCCCTCACTAACCGTCTAATAGGCTATCTCCCTAGCCATCAATTTATCTGGAACATAGTATGGGAGGATGTGGGGGGAGGTTTGATATATGTAAATGTTTCCTCCTCGAACCATCTGGCCACTGGGAGGATGTCAACTTCAGCTTCTTGGGAAAACCTTGGGGCATCTCGATTATACAACCACTTGTAAATAGGGACCATAACTCCATTGAAAATATTGAAAAAATGTGGTTGAAAATTGGATTCCTATATGGCCTTATGGTACACGTGAATAGGAAGTGGATTCTGAATAGTCCATTTCCATCCCATAATGGGGAACTTTGAACTAAAACAAATAGCATCCATAACATAGGCGCTCATAAATAATGGAGGGTAAACCCTCGACGCAACACTTATTCTTCTTCTATACTTGATAATTATTTTTGCTAAATTGTCTAACAAGATTTGGGCCCAATTCATAATAGTTGCATTAACGACTAGGTCTATTAACGACAACCACTCTGGCGAGAACTTGGTGCTATCAAGTCTGCCAAACATTCTACATAACATTGCCGCAGCAAAACTATAAGGGGGACAAATGGATGCAGTAGTGTACATACCATTTTTGTCTTTCTTGATTTTCTCTTCATTTTTCGTCTAGGCGCGGGTGCAATCTGCTCAGTCGTTGTTATCCTTAGCAAAATTTTCTATGAATTGCCTGTTATAAATGACATGTGGCTCTGGTAGGTGGTACATAAGCCGTAAATTGTCTTGGGTAAAAGACCCGAAGACCTCTTGGCTTCTCGTCTTGAATTCCCTGTTTGAGATGTCTGCGTCATCGATAACCCATTTTACCATGTCAATATAAGGGATTATCTTTGGTCGAGCAGCTATTTGGTGCAAAAACAAGCAAGCCGTTTCTAACATGGAACCATCTAAGGGATCTCGTCTATCAACTATAACATTTGTTTCCATAATCCTCGGTTGTTCCTCCTCCAGTATGTTGTACATAGTCTCCCATACAGAGGTTCCTCCCTCTCTGCTACATGTGGTATCTGTGAACAGGGGAGCCATCTCTGTCTTCTCAGAGGCTACAGCCTTGCCTTTCTTCCCCATTGTTATCAACACTCTGCTCTGTGGGTTTTTCCTGAAATGAAGAAGAACAGCTATCGGACACTCAAAGATGAACGTAAAAATGAAATAATGCAATTATCTTGTATGTTGAAAATAGCAACAAGAAATGCTAAAAATAGAATCCAGAATATTCCAATTTTAATTTGTCCTTGAATTAAAATTCGAATTTAGTCTCACCAGCTGCTTGAAAAATAATTAATTAATTCATTATGGATTAATTAGTTGGAGAAATTCAAGTTAGAAGTCTTTCTGAAGTCATGCAATAGTTATCCCTTAAATTAAGGAGATTATCCCTTAATTAAGGAGATGAGATTGAGTTGTATTTTAGTTGCAATTAGTTAACTCAGTTTACTGAGTTAAGTCTAGTTAAATTAATTCCAAACTGTTTGAGGAATTAATAGATAGTTTACAGACAGTTGATGCATGCATGCACTCAACAAGTGTATTCCAGTTAACTGAAGATTTACTCATTAAGAATTCATGCATGTCTATTCTGAGAAAGACCTAGTTGAGATTAAATGCAGGGACAGTGTACTATCAGTTGCATGTGTTTTCCTATAAAGGAAACACAAACATGCAGTCAAGGCATAGGTTCCTTGAGGATTGCGCAGTTTTGACAGTGTGTTAGAGCAGGGTGTGAGATCAGTGTGAGTGATTATTGTTACACTTGGTAACAGTAGGATCACCCAGAGAAATTGTGCAAGGAAATAGGAGGCTTGGAGGGCAGAGGAGAAGGCTTGTGAGAATCCTAGATTGCCTGTGAGCATCCAGGATGATTGTATTGAGACCTGGCTAGCTGTGAGAGCTAAGGCTTTGTGTAATTTTGATGTATTTCCACCTTGTATGATAATATAGATAGTGGGGTTTTTGGCTGAGGTTTTCCCCTAAGTATTTTCTTTGTTTCATGTGCATTGATTCTTCTTCTGGTTATAAGTGTTCATCTTGATCTTGCTCAAATATTTTAAGCTTCCGCAAAGTTGATAGTAGAAGTAGGTTATAGTATTTTGCTTTAGTATATTGCATTATCGGGTTAACCTGCAGCAGATTATCTACATGGTCTTAGAGTTAGATATGTAAAGAGTAGAATTTATACATGGTATCAAAGCCAATTTTATCGGAGAAAAGGTTATCAGAGCTGTGAACAGTATATTGAGAAGAATTCGAAGTTTGAAGTTTGGAGTTGCAGGTGAAAATTGAGATTCCAATCATACTTCAAAGTTAGTCAATAGTGTTCTATGGCTTGAGAATCAATTATGCATTGGATGGTAGCTCGAATTACATAGCATGGAAAGATAGGATGGAGGTTGTATTAGAATACAATGGTTTGAAGGATTTCATTGATCAATAAATCCCAAAGCTAGCTTCAACTAGTGCATAAAAGTTGGCTGAATGGAAGAAGTGTGTGGCGAGGGGCAAGATGGATCATCCTTGAGGGAGTTCGAGGCCATATTGTCTCAAGTCTCCATGGGAAGGATACTCCATATTCAATGTGGAAGACATTGAAGGACCTCTACCAGAACAGTAGCAACCATAGGAAATTGGCGCTCAAGGATAAACTTCGAAGAATCAAGATGGACAAGGGCGATACTATTTCCACATGTCTAAACAAGCTCACCACCTGTAGAGATGAGCTTGGTAGTGTGGTAATAACTATTTTTGATGATGATATGGTGAGCCTTTCTCTCCTTGGCTTTCTAAAGAGCTGGAATAGCTACCAAGACTCTGTGAATGGAAGGGAGAAACTACCGGATTGGGAACAACTGTAGTCAGATCTTATGCACGAGGAGATCACGAGGATCACACGAGATGGTTCTTCATCCAAGGATGATGATGAAGAAAATCTGGCCTTAGCAGGCAAGGAAAGGAAAGGGAAGGGGAAGGTTTCCCATTCCGAATCGAATTCTTCTCATGGAGGGAAGAAGGGTGACAAGTCTAAAGTGAGATGATTTAATTGTCATGAGATGGGTCATTATGCGACTAATTTCCCATCAAAGAAGTCCAAGAAGGGATCCTCGGAAGGATCGGAAGGTGAGGCATTAGCCTCTCAATTCAAAATGGACTTTACCCTCATCGCATGCATGGTGTCATCGATGATGGGTTGTGTTTGGTATCTTGACAGTGGAGCCTCATTCCACATGACCAGTGATAAAATTTTATTCAATACCTTGGAGGAGAAATACCTCAAGAGGCGCATAGAGATGGGTGATGACGGAAGGTATAGTGTTTCAAGAGTGGGCATAGTTACTTTTCAGAGGGAGCATGGAGCTCCCATCACCTTGACTGATGTGAAGTATGTGCCAGGACTGAACAAGAACTTGGTATCGATCGTGATGTTGGAGGAAAAAGGCTATGATGTGTTTTTTAGTAAGGGAAAGGTTTTCCTTAGACACATCACCACGAGACAGGTGAAACAAATCGGTTCACGAGTTGAGAACCTGTTTGCTCTTGAGGTTCAAGATGCATGCAAAGCCTTGAGGAGCAAGGAAAATGTTAGATACTTGGTGATTGAGAGGGAGAGTAAATTACCTCTCAACATGAAACCCCAGAAGAAGTCTCAGAATCAGCTTCAGGAAATTGTGGAGCAGCCACAATTAGAGAAGCTAAGAGGAGACCGTGTGGAGGCATCCACTCATGCAGATACCTCCAGTAGGGGGAAATTTCGAGCCAAGTGGGCAGAGGGATCACATGCAGCCATACCTCTAGGTGTGAGGTGGGGCGATCTGAAGTGATAGTCCCAAGAAGGTTGAAATTGAGTAGGGTCCATTGAGAGGTTTTATCTCATGGTTCGTACCTTGCTACGGGATCCCAAAGTACATAGTAGTGAGAGGAATCAGTGGGATTGATGCAGTCAGAGATCAAAGTGATAGAGGCTAGATCATTCAGATATTGAAGAGTGCAGAGAAGGGTTAACAATAGTGCAGAAAGGCATAGTCAACAGAAGCGCAAAGATTTCAGTTGACAGAGGCAATAATAGTCAGAGACTTTGATGACAAATGCATCATACTGATTCAGGTTGGATATTTTTTGTTTCTGGAGTTTCTGGAGCTACAACACTTGAGAGAAGTGTTGCATGTAGAACATTCCAAAGGTACACGATTGGGATTGAGTTGAATTCATTTCTTGTTGAGAGGGAGTGTTGAAAATAAAAACAAGAAATGCTAAAAATAGAATCCAGAATATTCCAATTTTAATTTGTCCTTGAATTAAAATTCGAATTTAGTCTCACCAGTTGCTTGAAAAATAATTAATTAATTCATTATGGATTAATTAGTTGGAGAAATTCAAGTTAGAAGTCTTTCTGAAGTCATGCAACAGTTATCCCTTAAATTAAGGAGATTATCCCTTAATTAAGGAGATAAGATTGAGTTGTATTTGAGTTGTAATTAGTTAACTCAGTTTACTAAGTTAAGTCTAGTTAAATTAATTCCAAACTGTTTGAGGAATTAATAGAGAGTTTACATTCAATTGATGCATGCATGCACTCAACAAGTGTATTCCAATTAACTGAAGATTTACTCATCAAGAACTCATGCATGTCTATTCTAAGAAAGACCCAGTTGAGATTAAATGCAAGGACAGTGTACTATTAGTTGCATGTGTTTGCCTATAAAGGAAACACAAGCATGCAGTCAAGGAATAGGTTCCTTGAGGATTGCAGTTTTGACAATGTGTTAGAGCAGGGTGTCAGACCAGTGTGAGTGATCAGTGTTACACTTGGTAACATTTGGATCACCCAGAGAAACTGCACAAGGAAATAGGAGGCTTGGAGGGTAGAGGAGAAGGCTTGTGAGAAGCCTATATTGCCTGTGAACATCCAGGAGGATTGTACTGAGACCTGGAAAACTATGAGAGCTAAGGCTTTGTGTAATTCTGATGTATTTCCACCTTGTATGATAATACAGATAGTGGGGTTTTTGGCTGAGGCTTTCCCCTGAGTATTTTATGTGTTTCATGTGCATTGATTCTTCTTCTGATTATGTGTTCAGCTTGATCTTGCTCAAATATTTTAAGCTTCCGCAAAGTTGATAGTAGAAGTAGGTTATAGTATTTTGCTTTGGTATATTACATTATTGGGTTAACCTGCAGTAGATACTCTACATGGTCTTAGAGTTAGATCTGTAGAGAGCAGAATTTCTACATTATAAAGGTGGCAAAAGAAGTATTATTTGAACACACGTAACAAGTATCGTATCAAGCTAAATGGATTTTCACACATCAATGCAGTTATTTCCCACTAATTCCCACTAATGATTCATTATCCCTTAGATTTATTGCTCATAAATGTTTGCGTCGAAAAACGGGATGAAAGCTTCTAGGGTGGCGAGCCATTATACTGCGATGACAGAGATTGTGCGATTTGCGAAGCAATATTGCAAATCGCAATATTGCAAGATGTTCCTTTTAGCATTTTTACCTCCTGTTGTGTGTCTGCGAGATGCGAGATGCGAGCCGTCCATTAGCTGTTTTACGTATGGTTAATTGCTAGGTTCATCCTATGCAATACACTTGACGGAATCGAAATATTTGCTTTTAATATTCTAAGTTTTGGCTCCAAACGCAAATTGCATTTCGCAATATCAGCTTATGGTAAGTGCAAAGTGTTTGCTTGAATACCCGAAAATGTGATGCAATAAGAGTCAAAGCGCCATCGCGGTTTCGCAACTCGCAATTCTTGCTATATCATTTTTAAGAGATAACTCTTATGGGTTGTGATATGCGATGCGAGATTTAAGCCTAAAAAATTTAAGGACTTTCGTTTTCGTTGGATTTTATAATTTAGACTATGGGGCCCTTATTTTAAATGCTTTGCTTAATTTTTTGGAGGTTTTTTGGTAGGTCCTTCAGTGGGTTTTAGACATGCTATATATGAAAAGGTAAGTCTTTAGTAGTTCCTGAAAAGGTTTTTTATTGTATTTTTTGCTTTATTTAAAAATAAAAGAAATGACTAAACACTAAGTTTTGCTTTTATTTATTTTTTTTGAATGAAAATTTTTAAAGGGTCCCCATTTAGTTAATGTAATGTTAACTACTACTATTAACAAATGGGGGGTTGTTGAATACCACAATAGGTTCACACAACAAATACATAATATGTTTCCAGTTTAATAAGTTTGCATTGTGCAAGCTACATAAGTCCCTACATGTTTATATTATGTACCCTTGATAAAACAAAGTAAAACTCAGCCAATGTGCATATTGTGTGCATTCCTTCACATTTATATTTTGCACACTTGTCAAAATAAAGTAAAACTCAGCAACTATGCATATTGTGTGTGTTCCTACACATTTATACATAACCAATTGTCGTCCTAGAGGTTAAACTTGGCTCGTACAAAGAGTGTGATCACACAGTGGATAATAGATTGCTTGAGTGCAAGAAACTCAACAATATAAATATTGAGTTTTAAAGCAGACCCAAAGGCCACACAGCCCAACCGATTCTCATACATGCATACATACATACCTACATATAATATATATATAATATATATATATTATATATATTTATATTATATATATTATATATTTATATTATTGGAATTGATCATATATGAATAAATGGGCGATTATACATTAGCCCCAACCAATTTATCTATGTATACAAATTATTAAACATTAGACTACTTCATACGAATATATGATACAATTGTCTCTTGGTTGTTCACCGGGCGAAATGTGAACTACAAGAGTTTCAAAAAATTATCTATTTGGTGATACTATGTTGTTATGCTTTAATGTATCCTATTAGTCATTAGAAGAAAACAACAAAACAAAACTCCTCAAATAGGATGAAAAATTCGATCAAAATGAATGATGGTTGAACATGACTCTTAAATGAAATTTTTTTTATCACCAATGATGTAGAAGAGAACAGAAACTATAGCAGTGAAAATTATGGTTTCCAAAATTTGATTATGAAATCCCAACATGATGATGATAGACTAGAAAATAAACCATCTCATTATTGGTGTACACTTGTAGTTCCCGTCTAGCAAGGATATACATTTGAACACACAACTAATGTTGGAATTTATGCATTTAACGGATGAAATTTAAAACACCCAAGCATGGCTCATCCAATTTATGTCCAGAAACTTCCAATGTTTACAAAAATTAAATAGTATAAAAATCACATGCACAGATATGATTCAACATGTGACGAAGAGTTACTATGATATGATTCAACTCCCCATGTGTAAGTTAAGGAAGTGGAACTGACAGGGCATGCTACACAGACCTTCCAGACATACTGCAGAAACCCCAGGATCCATCCAAACCTTTCAGGTGACTAGCAAGATGGTAGACTACAGTTCAAAAGATTCTCCTTGTGGATCAGATGAGCAATGTGGTGTTGGGAATTATTATGAATTAGCAGACACATTGAGAAGCCTGAAGGAAAAAATAAGGAGTTGCAAAGATGATAATGACATAATCATACAGGCACAGGAGAAACAAGCCAAGGTTAATGCAGTAATCCTTTAAAGTTCGTCAAAATTGTAGTGGCAGGGGCCACTTCGAATCACACATGGGCAGGAGGACAAAACTGATGGGGCATATGGCAGTAGATCTCATGGTGGGCACAGGTTGGATAGAGAGGACATGATTAGAGATGGCACGTCCTTAGACACTTCGGATAGGAGAGGTGATAAACACAGGTACTATTCTAATTCTAGTTCTGACAGGCACTATGATCATCAGCGTTATCATCCTTATAGGAGGAGTGACAAGGGATGTTTTTTAGATGATTTTAAGAAAGAAAATCCACCTAAACTTGATGGAGATATGAAGAAGTCATAGGATGCAGAAGAATGGTTTCTTAGAATGAATAAGTTCTTCAGATTGCACAATTATTCAAAAAACATGAAGGCTAGAATAGATACATTCAATCTTAAAGGTAAAGTGGATATATGGTGGGAAGATGTAAAGAAAGTCAAAGATATTTATGAGGAGGATTTTACTTATATTGAGTTCAAAAGGCTATTCCAGAAGAATTATATCTCTAATAGATACTATGATGACAAGGAAAAAGAGTTTTATAAGCTAAAGATGGGATCCATGATTGATGAGGAGTACGCTAGCAAATTCCTGGAGCTACTAAGGTGTGTGCCTTACCTCAAGGAGGAGAAGACCAAGATTCAGAGATTCATTAGTGGTTTTCCGATAGCATTCACAGACGGGATTGAGTTTGGTGAGCCTAAACCTATGGAGGAAGCCATTAGAAAGCTAAAGCATTGTTATGAGCAATCAAAATGCAGATTTGAGACTAAGAAGGATTGGAAGGGTAATGATAAGAATAAAGGAAAATGGGGGAAGAAGTGAGAAATACATCAGGATAAAGGTAATAAAGAGAATGTTTCACCACCTAAGAATTTCAATACATCTGGTAGAGGACAGGGACTTCGGTCTGAGGAGCAGAATGAGAGTGAAAATAGGGAGCCAGTGCAGTGTTGGACTTATGGAGGAGAGCATCGTAGGAGAGATTGTCCACAACATCAGGGTGGTAGACCACAGATATACAATGTTCAGGAGGAATAGACAGTGGGGGATGTTGGACAGAGTATTCCTAGGATCTATGCAGCGTTGGATGACAGGCAGGAAGATCACAAGGAATCTAGTATTGAGAAGGGCAATAAGATTTGTGATTAAGTTGTTTCTATTTTGATTTACCTTGGATCTAATTATAGTTGTGTTAATTCTAACCTGGTGGATAAGTGTGGTTTGAATAAATAAGTACATGCAGAGTCTTGGTTAGTACAGTTGGCTACATGTACAAAGAGTTGAGTTCATCATTGGATAAGAGCTTGAGCATTTGATTTGAATGGTATGCCTACCTCAACACATTTGAATGTATTACCGTTGGGATCATATAGTATGTTGTTGGGTATGGACTGGTTGTATCTTCATAGGCCAAAGGTTGGTTGTTATGACATGGCTATTGAGTGCTTGAATGACAATGGGGAACAAAGAGTCTTGCAAGGTAAGAAGAAAGAAACATCAGTGAGAATGGCGACAACTACGCAGGCCAAGCGTAGTTGCAGGAAAGGGTATGTGTTATTTGTAGTGCATATTTCTAGTGAAAAAGGTAAGGAATTTGAGGATGCATATGTTTTGAGAAGGTACCTAGTTCTACAGCAGTTTCAGGATGTATTTCCCGTAGACGTTTCAGAGTTGCCACATCATGGGGAAGTAGACTTTTCTATTTAGTTAGTACCAGGGGTAGCACTAGCATCTAAGGCATCTTACAGGATGAGCACACTAGAGTTGGTAGGGTTGAAGTTGTAGTTGAAGGAAATGCTTGAGAAGGGATACATTATGCCAAGTGTATCACCATGGGGTGCACCGGTGTTGTTTGTGAAGAAGAAGGATGGTACTCTCAAGTTGTGCATTCATTACAAGTATTTGAACAAGGTGACCATTAAGAGCAGGTATCCATTGTCAAGGTTTGGTTATTTGTTCGATCCGTTGAAGGGAGAAGCAGTGTCTCGAAGATTGATCTGAGATCATGATATCATTAGGTATGCATTAAAGAAGATGGAATTCACAAGACATATTTTCGGACCAGGTACGGACATTATGAGTTTGTTGTCATTCCATTTGGTTTGACTAATGCTCTAGCTACTTTTATGTGTTTAATGAATAGTGTGTTATGTCCTTATCTGGACAAGTTTTTTATTGTACTCATTGATGACATTTTGATATATTCTAAAAATGAAGAAGCACATGTCGAACATTTAGCAACAGTGTTGAGTTTGCTAAGACAGCATCAGTTGTATGCTAAGCTTAGAAAATGCAGTTTCTTTCAGACCGAGGTACATTACTTGGGACATGTTGTTTCCAAGGAAGGAATAGTAATAGATCCAGACAAGATAAGGGCTATAATGGAATGGGTAGCTCCTAGGAATGTGGATGAGGTAAGATCATTTATGGGGTTAGCGGGTTAATACAGGAGGTTCATCAGGAACTTCTCTCACATTGCATATCCTATCACATCATTGCAGCAAAAAGGTGAGAAATTTGAATGGACAGAATAATGTGTAACAAGTTTTGAGCAGTTGAAGCAGTTGTTGACAAATGATCTAGTGGTAAGGATTACAAATCCGTACAAAGAGTTTGTGGTATGCACAGATGCTTGCAAGAGAGGGCTTCGTGGAGTCCTTATGCAGGAAGGACATATAGTGTACTATGAGTCACGAAAACTAAATGAGCACGAGCAGAACTATCTGACACATGATCTTGAGTTGGTAGCAATCATTCATGCATTGAATATTGTTGGGTTGTGTTATATTCTTTCCATGACTAGCCCACGTAGTTAACCGGGAGTTTAGAAGGGGGGTAGAACCCCCCCCCCCCCTTCATTTCGTCGATTGCGTAGCGGGGGGGAGTCACAGGGGGTTTGAGGGGTGCAGGTAACCACACTCTATGGGGTTCAGGGCAGCACCCTGGAAAATTTTGGTTTTGGACCCTATGTTAGGTTGGGCGGACCTACCTATGGTTTTGTGCATAATTTTCGCACATGGTTTTGGACGCAATGGTTTTCGTTCCATGGTTTTGGACGCGATGGTTTTCGGTCCATGGTATTGGATGCTTCGGCATGTATAAATATGTATTATAACATTGAAAGGAACATAATGAAAAATCAAGCTAGTGTCCTGGTTTTGGGATCCAAGGGAAAATCTCTGTGTATATGTGTTTTATGTGTTATGCTCTCGCATTGTTTATTTTCTATGTTTTAGAATTCATATGCAGGTAACTTTTGTATGGGGTTAAAACCTACATTTGGTATTAGAGTTGTTTTGGCTTCAAGGGGACGCCTTTGTTGTTGAGGAGTTTTGCTCGGGCCTGTGGTAGACCCTGTTCAGTGGGAGTTCTACCGAATCGATTCTGGTGGTGAAAGAAGATGGCGAGCAGTGGAAAGATAGATATCAAGAAATTTAATGGTCAGAGTTTTGAGTTGTGGAAACTCAAGATGGGGGATCTGTTGGTGGATAAATATCAATGGATCGCAGTAGATCCGGGTACTAATCCAACGGGATTTTTTAATGAAGAATGGAAGAAGTTGGATCGAAAGGCAAAGAGCACAATATGATTATGTGCCTCAAATTCAATATTGTTGAATGTATCAAGGAAGCTACGGTGAAGGCTTTGTGGGACAAGTTAGGGAATTTGTACCAATCTAAGTCTCTGGTGAATAAATTGTTCCTACGGAAAAAGTTGTATAACCTGAGGATGAAAGATGGAGACTCGGTGACAGAGCA
>APFE030271645.1:0-12084 GCA_000404065.3 Pinus taeda
TTGAATTGCATTTAAATTGATTTAGGGGTTTTGTGTTAATAAATTAGGATTTTTGGCCTAAATAACTACAGGAAGTCTTAACAACCTGTAAATGGCTTATCGTTTGACATGTGGCATGACAGCCAGGCCAGAGCGAAAGGTATGGGCGAAAAGAGGAATGTCCAAGCATGGACAAGCACCTATCCCGCAACGGAAACATCCCTCCTATATGCACGGTCAACGCCTGGTCAACTATGGCATGTTGGCACAAAGGCAGCAAAAACACACAGTTACAGTCAATTCGATTTTAGGTTGTTTCCTAGTTTTTATGAGCATAAATTAGGATAGGAACATCTTTGCATTTTTGTAAAAGCAGCAATAGCCGCCCATGGATAAACATCCATTTTCCAAAGGATGTGAATGTATTTAATTAAAAGGCCGAACATGGTTATATGTTAGTTTACCTTTTTGATACTTCAGACCTTACGTTTTATATATACATTTCTTGTCGCCTCAAATAGAGCTTTTGATTTAATATAAGATTGCACTATAATCTCCGTGCGTTGTTTGATACTGTGATCGTGGAGTAACAATCTCGATGTGCCAAGAACGCGGACGGGCCCTGCGTGCATGGTATACCGATATTTTAATTACGTTTACATTGCATTTACATTGTTACTTTAATTACATTTTACAGTCAAGCGTTTGAATGATATTTGATATCGATTTATATGCATAGGGATTTGATTGATGCTTACGTTTGTGTTTATGAATGTGCTGTTAGATGTCTATGTATGCGCTTGAACAAACCCTCATCTGGATTTTGAATCATACTGTAAAGGATTCGATCCAGGGTTTCTTTGTAAAGCACTGATATGGACGATGCTTATGATTTTTACTTTGCATGCTTACAATAAATATTCATGACTGTTGAGTGCCATTAAACAGGGGTTTCATGTTTGGAGTCTCTGTAAGGAGACCGAAGCCTTTAAATATAGTGATACACAACATGTTATGGATTGCATTTTAGTTGTTAATGACATATGGTTTGATGCTTAGTTAAAGCTCTGATTGATAGTTTAACATTAGATCTAGCCTCAACACTGTACTTAGGAATCATAGGTCTAGAGTAGATCCTTTATGTCTATATATTTTAGGCACACGCCTCTAAGTATACGCACCCTGGTTGATAATAAATTTAGCCCAATCTAGCACCCTAGATAGGACACTACAAATGGCAGAGAATATGTTAACAAAAAATTCATCAACTTTTACACTGAGAATGGAATTCAAATGCAACATATTGTTCTATATACCCCACAACAAAATGGTGTAGCTGAAAGGAAGAATCACACCTTAAAGGAAATGGCTAATTGTATGCTTCAATCTAAAGGACTTAGTCTTAATTTTTGGGTAGAAGCAATTAGTTGTGCAAATTACATAGTAAATCACACTCCTGTGAAGGTTTTAAAGAATATCACTCTAGAAGAAGCATGAAGCTCAATTAAACCAAATGTAAGTCACTTTCCTATTTTTGGAAGTGAAGCATGGGCCCATATTCCATATGAGAAACATAAATATTTAGAACCTAAGAGTGAAAAATGTATTTTTTTTGGATATTCTAAAGATGTTAAAGGATATATACTTATTCCACTTAAGTCCAAAAATGTTATCATTAGAAAAGAAGTGAAGTTTGCTGAAAATATATCGGCCTACGAGCCTAGTTCGGCAGATGTGCCACCTCTCTCTATCCCTTCTACTTCTGAAAATATTTCTGCTTCAAATGATGACAGTAAGGATGAAAATCCTCCCCCACCTTCTCAAGGTCCTCCTTCAGCTCCTCAACTTCCAAAATGGGTCCGTGCTACTCAGGATGCAACTGGTGCTCTTGCAGGTGATCCTGCAGATCATCGACATATACGTTCTCAGTTCGATAAAGCCTCTTCTTTACTGGCTCAAGCTTCAACGAATTATCATCCTGACACCTTTGCAGAAGCTTCAGGCCATCCAAATTGGGATGCAGCTATGAATGAAGAATATCATTCATTATTAGAAAATGATACATGGGATCTTGTTCCTCCTTCAAAGGGAAAAAAACTTGTTAGATGCAAATGGGTTTACAGAACCAAGTATGGACCAGATGGACAAGTTGATAAATATAGCTCATCTTTTTGCTAAGGGATTTCACAAGTTGAAGGCATTGACTATACTGAAACCTTCTCTCATATTGCCAAAATGAACTCTATCTACCATTTTTTTTCCCTTGATGCCTCTTTCAAGTGGGAAATCCATCAGATGGATGTTAAATCTGCCTTCTTGCATGGGGACTTGCATGAAGAAATCTATATGGAACAACCCACTTGGTTTATACAAATAGACTCCAGCCTTGTATGTTGGCTTAAGAAATCCCTTTATGGTCTCAAACAAGCCACTCGGGTTTGGTATGCTAAAATGGATAGCTTTATTTTAGATACTAACTTTTCTAGGTGTCATTCTAACAATACTGTCTACACCAAGAAAGTGGGTAAGTATCCTATCATTCTTGTTCTTTATGTTGATGATATTATCCTTATTGGTAGTGATCCCAACCTTATAAACCATGTGAATTCCAGCCTTAAAAAGAAGTTTGAAATGACAGACTTAGGACACTTGCATTATTTTCTTGGTCTTCAAGTATTGCAATCCAAGGATTTCCCAGTCCAATTATGCCTGTGATATTCTACGCTACTTTCACATGGAAGACTATAAGCTAGCCCATTCTCCCTTTCAGTCTGGAACCAAACTTTGAGTCACTGGTACTTGCCCCAAAGTTGATGCTACCTTATACTATCAGCTTGTAGGAAAACTTTTGTATCTGACCCATACCTGTACTGACCTTTCCTTTGTTGTTGGCCTTATTGCTTGGTTTATGAAAAACCCACATGAAAGTCATTGGAAAGTAGCTAAAAGAATATTTCATTATGTTTTAGGTATAGTTTAGTTTGGGATTCATTACAGTGCAGAATCATCTCCTCTATTGGTTCGTTTCACTGATTCTGATTGGGCTAGTGACCTTGATGATCAGAAGTCTATTGCAGGTTATGTCTTCACTCTTGGTTCTGAACCTATTACAAGGGCTTGCAAGAAACAAAGTGCCAATTCTCTTTCTTCAATAGAAGCAGAGTATCATGGTGCCATAGAAGCTAGTAAGGAAGCCCTGTGGCTTCATCAGATCCTGTCAGAGTTTGGTTTTCAGCACCAACATCTGACTACACCTTGGTGTGATAATCAAAGTGCCATTCAACTATGCAAAGATCCAATCTGACATTAGCGCAAAAAACACATTGAACTACACATGCACTTCATCAGAAATCTCATTCATGATCATGTTCTTGAAGTGCAATATTGTTCAACTGATGTTCAAGTTGTAGACATCTTTACAAAGGCTCTCACGAAGGCAAAGTTTACTAAACTTCGATTTATGGTCGGAGTTTAGGAAGTTGTCACTAAGGGGGGATAGGATATAATGCCTCCTTCCTTCTCCTATTGTGTCATATTTGTACATCCTTCAATCATATCCCAAGTTGTTCTTAAGGGGGGATGTTAGGATATTCCAACACATAGGAAATATTTAAGTATAACTTGGTCTAGTTTAGAGTTAAGTAAAGTGTGTTTCTTTACTATGTACAATTGTAACTTCCAATTTGATGGTCACGATATGTTCTAGACATGAAGTGATGTGACAGTTCATTCTCTCCTCAGTATTACCAATAATTGATCCATGGCTTAGCACTTGATTGGTCCATAATCTCTATTTAAAAAGCATGGAGGGTCATTTGTAGGGTGATCTTTCATGATAGAATCTTATGTAAATTTTCTTTCTTTTATTAATAAATTGCCTAAAGTGGCCGCGTTGGCTGAGGCCGTGGACTGTTTCCCTCTTTGAGGGTTTTAACCACATCAATAATACTGGTGTATTGATCTGTGATCTATTTGTGAGCGGTGTCCTTTGGTGTTCTATCTGAGGAACTTACCCTGTAAATTCCTACATTACCAAACCATATACACATTATTCCAGCTAGAGTCCAATCATCAATCCATGACCATATCAACTACACAAACCATGAACTCATGCATGAAAACAACCATTACTTCATTGTACACATTGCCACATATAACTAGCAATATGCATTAGTAATGCCAAACCAACTACCAATACACATAACCGCATGTAGTAGAACATAAACAATATGTTCTTGTAATTAACGTACAAGACTAATACATGTAACCAAAATATTGAAAAATGTAACCTAAGATGCAAGGATGTAAGTAGGTATCATGAAATAAACATGTAAGCGACATATAATTCATACACAGTCAGGAACATGTTCCAAAATCAAGACAATGTGTCTATTAATTTAAAATCAGCATTCACCAATACTAACAACCTATAAGCATACCCGCTTACTATCCATGGTCCACACTAAGGTAGAAGGAAGAAGCTACTATAATGGCCCAATCTCCAATGCCCAATTATGATACTAAGTCAAAAAAATTGCACTTATTCCACTTGTAACATAATCACTAAAAACATGCCACTTTTCCATTTCCTTACATGCAACTTTTCAAATTCCTTTCATGCAACCTTTCAAATTCCCCACATTCAACTCTTCAAATTATTTGCATGCAAATAGGCATAGATTAGCTACATCCATAGTATCATACTACAATACTATCCCATCCAAAAAATAACATTTTCTTCAAACAATTACTATACTATTACATTTGCATGTAAGCATTTCTTCAAACACTTTACATGCAAATTAATATAGAAAACTATTTGCATACAAGTAAGAATATATCAACTACAAGAATACTATTACACATCAATACTATCCCCAACGACAAAAAACATAATCATTGGGGCATTTTATCAAATAGTTTGTACACAATTAGTCATTGAACCATTTAAGCATTTCATCAAACACTTTGCATGCAAACTAATATAGTGAATGATTCAATGCATGTATCCTAAACTGTAGTAGTACAAGTTATGAAAACTACACTATATGATCAGTGATATTTTCCCTCACTATGGTTCAAGTTTCAACTTCTTAGATTTCATAGATGAAAATTTATAACAAAAATACCAACACAATCATATTTGGTGCACAATTCTAGGAGTATCCAGAAAGATCGACTTCCACTGCTCATATCTCCTACAATATAGAAAATAAATGTCTGAAATTTTGTATCACAATATTAGTGGGATTTCCTATCATTTTGGAAAAAAATTCAGCTCCTGAGAGTGCCCATAAGAAAAGTTATAACAAAAATGTCAGCGTGACCTGTTTGAGGCCTGATTTTAGGAGCATTTAGAAGACTTGACTCCCTCTACTCATATCTCCTAAAATATTGCGACCCAATATCTGAAATTTCTACCACATAATTAGTGATATGTTCCCACAATGTGGAAAATTTTCAGCTTCTGAAAGCCTATAGAAGATGAGTAATGGAAGCAATTCCAACATGACCTATTTAAAGGTGCATTCAGGAAGGTCGTCTTCCTTAGATCATAATTCCTAAAGTATTATGAATCAATATCTGAATTTTTTAGCACATTATCAGTGGGATTTACCTTCAATATGGAAAAATTTTCAAATTCTAATATGCCACAGAAGAAAAGTTATAACAGATATGAAGGAAAGATCTAAAATTTAACCTTTGTTGTTCATTTCACCTATAATAGAGCCCATCCAGTCCAAGTATTTGAAACATGCTCTGATACCACTCTGTAACACCTTCTAGGGTAAATCTACATATAAAAACACAATAGTAACATAAATACAATAAACATGTCATCCATCAAAATCCGTATATACATCAATACATTTTCACATGAAAATCAGGGGAATGAATTTTTCATTAATAAATGCAATAAACCAATCGGTGATAGGACTACCATGTTCCAACCAACCATAGATTGGCTGAGCCAAGTCTCTCTTCAGCCAATCACCCCCGTGCCATATTCCAAGCATGAATGTGGGATCTCAGAGAACACATGAATCAAAACTCATCCAGGGCTTCCAAAGGCCACCCACCTCAACCCATCAAACAATGATTCCACCTCACGGTCGAACAACACCAAAAGAAAATCATCATCATATTGGTCTCCATCCAAACCTTCTAGGGCTTCCAGAGTGTTTGTCTAACTAATGCTTCTAGAACTAGTAACTCAACCCACAACTTATATAGGGCTTGTAGAGCATTTGTCCAACCAAGGCTTCCAGGACTAGTAACTCAACCCACCAAGGGCTTTCGGAGCTTTTTTCCAACCAGGGCTTGCAGGACTAGTAGCTCAACCCAAGATGTTATAGGGCTTCTAGAGCGTTTGTCCATCCAAGGCTTCTAGGACTAATAACTCAACCCAAGCTAAGGAAACATGAGAACCAACCAAAACAAAGAAATGAAAGTAAACCCCTAATCACCATGGCTATCCAGGAAATTGAAAGGCTAGGCAATCCACTATCAATCAAGACCATCATCCATGTCAATGACAGATAATAACCAAGAAACCACATGCATGTGCCATGCATGCCAAAACTAGTGAAGAAATAATACATGCAACTTGGTACCTGCAAGAAATCTAATGTAGTGGCTAATGTCAATGCCCTCTTGTTCTTTCCTACTCTTCCTTTGCCTTCTTTCTTCAGGAATCCAAGTATGCCACACCCTCCAAGAGTGCTCCAAGAAAACTCTAAGTATCGTGTGTGTGTGTGTGTGTGTGTGTGAGAGAGAGAGAGAGAGAGAGAGAGAGAGAGAGAATAACGAGAGATCTCCCAAAATTGAACTAGAAAAAGATTCGCACTGAAAGGAAGAAGCTTCCAACTGATCTTTAGAAGACTTTTTATTAATGAGGCCTCTATTTTCTTCATTTTTCATTATTTTCCTTCAATTTCCTCCTCACATGCAACCTGTGACCTTTCACCTTCCTTTTCTACTAATTTCCATTATTTTTCTTCATTTTCCTCCTCACATGCCACCTATGACCTTTCACCTCCTTTTTCTCCTATTTTCCATTATTTTCATAAGTAAATATGCCAAAATACCTTTTTTCCTCTTTAATGCCTTAGCCATTGCCTTTTCTAATTTCCTTAACCGTAAACGTTCAAATGAACACCCACTAGGATATCCTTCCCACCATTTGGCTTGGAATATGTGTCCCATCATCCATTGTATTTATATATTTTTACATGGAATTTTCACAAGGGATGTTACATGGATACTTCTAACAAAGATGGAGGTGATGCTACCAAACAAGCATCAAAATTTTCCTCTAAAACGCAAGAGAAAAACTTTAACGACCAAGAGAGAATGTCATTTTATTCTGTATGACCATTTAAAACTCAGGTACACATTTTGCACTAGGGTATTTGATCTTGTTTGTATCAAATAGTACTCCTTTCCACTATCATAGATAACTTTCTTCATTGGACTTCTAGGCACTTTAGTGAAACTAGGTGCTCAACATCTACAATTTTAGATCTTCTGCTAAAAAATTAGCTAGTGCCAATGGGCCTCTAATCTTCCTAGTTGCTTCATCATAAGCTTGGGCAGCTTCTTCTACACTATCAAAAGTCCCCAGCCACAATCTCACTCCATTAGATGGATCTCTAATCTTTGCAACCCATTTACCCCATTTCCTCCATCTTATTCTCTTATACCTGCAACTTTTCCCGACCCTACAACATTTTAAGGACCTCAAAATAGACATAGACATCAAAGGATTGCCAGAAATAACCCTCTCCAAAGCTTCCATCATTGCCATTTCATTTTTCTTAGCCCCTCTTTTGGAAGATAGTTTCTTGCTTCTCTTCTTGGGCTTGGGTTTATGGGCAGTTATGGGAAACAAAATCTGAGAAATCACAGGCTCAAGTTTGTGGGAATTTACATCAGATGAAAATTCAGAATTTGTGATTGGCTCTTCAAAGTTGAGGTTATCACCACCTTCATTTTCATCTTCACTTTATTCATGGGAAATACACTAAGATTAGCTGGAATATCAAGTTCAAAAATCAATCTTTTCCTTGGGACTGATTCCAATTTCACATCTTCATCACAACATGGGAAACTCTTCGTCGATGAAAAATAGGTCCTCATCAATTTAGATTGGTGACTATGATGCAGAAGTAGAAGAACAGAAAATGAAACCATGACATTATCTGAGCTGTAGAAGCTTGTGCATAAGGTAGGTTATTTTAGGTCACTATACTTCTGCATAAATTGCATGCCCACCTTCAATTCCACCTCCTCATTATGCAAAGTCCACTTCCAAGAAAAAATGCATCCTATCTGTTGGTGGTTATTTTTTAAGTAGACATATTCAATGCTAAAATTCCAACAAAATTTATTTATCTTGGGCAATGCAACCAGAAGGATGGAGTGGTTGCTTTGTTCTTTAGAATCCAACGTTTGATTTGTAGCAAATCTGGATGATATCAATACACTTTAGATTCTTCAAAACTAACAAAAAATAATATTATAGAGGCTCAAGCTATCACTCGCAACATTTCAAGTTAGCCGAAAAGGTCAAGACAAATGTAACTAATTTTAGACATCCAAAAGACTGTAACCATTCGTGAGACACAAAAGAGCTCCATGGATTGCTTGTCTAGTGCACAATCATTACAAAATACAAGGGAAAATGGTACATTGTCCACTACATAATATAGGGGGGAATTTTTTACACTATACACTACATTTAGACATATTCTGAAACAAATTTTGCTAAGGGTTGATGCGAAAAAGGGCATGCTTCCCTTGTTTATGTTGGGAGCGGTACTGTGTACCCACTCTCTTTAGCATCGTGTATCATTGTATATGCATTTATATCATGTTTAGCCATGAAATAGCCATATGATGATAATCTGATTCCTTGCAACAATGCATATGCTTCTGCCTAGCTGTTAGTAGAAATTCGAAGACCCCATGAGCATGAGATAATTCTTTATTTCCTCTGGGGTTGTAGAGTATTCCTTTAGCACCTGTCACCCCTTACTTACACAAAGCATATTTAACCAAGTGGGATAGGGGTATAATTGTTTTTATAGAGTTATATAGCCAAAGGAAAATGGGGCTTAAATAATTTTTGCATTCATGATTATCAATTTTAATTTTTTAGCAGAGGTTCTTTCTATTTATGATTTCAATATCTTTTTTAAAACTCAAAATATAAGGTTCCTTTTTTCTTCTTGATGTTGAATATATTGAATTTTCATGAATGTGTTTGTGTTCACATCATTAAGATGTTCCGTGTTCACATCACTAAGATTTTCCTATTTCAAGCTATAGTTTGAAGCAACGAGTGTGATGTTACTATTTTTTTTGGGTTTTTATTATTTTATTTTAATATTTAACCATCATTTGATTTTAGTTTATTTCTTCACCTGAACATGCAGGTTGATATGAAAAAAGTGAACATGGATATGATTAAGACTTCGATAACCAATACGGCTACTTTCTTAGCTTCAAAGTTGAAGTGTTGATTAATTCCATATATGGACTCTTGGATGGGAAAGTATGCCTATTTATTTTTCCATCTACAAAATCATTTATGATTTTTATTTTTCGTAATTGTTATTGGAGGATATGGAGGTTGTAGTGGTGTCTTGTAAACATTTATCTTATGAGACCTGTTTTTATCAATTATGGGAAAGTAGAGAATCACAACATTGTATGTTAGGGAGGATTATCTGGTTTCAAACCAAAAATTCAATATTCTATTTTTGTTCTCTATAAGAGGTGGATGGCAAGAAAATTAAACTTCAACTATGTATGGGTTTTTTTATTGCATTACTATTATGATGTTCATATTGCACCTTATTTTTCAAGTAATTGTTATTACTTTTGGTAAACGTGCTTATGTGAAATTGGCAGTTTCCGATGCATCAAAATATGTACATAGAAATAGACAGTGGGAGGTATAATGTTCATTCTTTGAGGAGATTTCCTTGTGTTTATGTAGCTTTTATATCAATCTATTTGCATAATCAAATTAGTGAGTCTTCTCAACGAGGAAAAATATTATGGAAGATACATTAGAGAGGTACTTGATTGATATGCACAAAAGAAATCGAAACATTGTGATTGCTCGTCCTTTTTATTTGAAGATTTTGTTTATGTTGATAATATTCCATTGGTTGATTGGCATAGGACTCAAGAAACACAACAATACCTAGCTAATTGATGGAAGCAAATATAGAGGATTAAGACAATCATTGTGCATCACTGGGCACAAGTTTGTCTTGGATGAAGAAGTAGAGATAAATAACATATTTGAGCCATTTTTAAGTAAACACATGGTATGGATACTTTGCTATTGGACATCATATCTATTATATATATATTTATATATATATATATATTATATATATATATATATATATATATATATATATATATAATATATATATATATATATATATATATATATATAATATATATATATATATATATATATATATATATATATTTGTGGTTAAATTTTGGTCAAAATGGCAAAAGAATGTTATTGCATCTTCTTTGACCCTAAATTGGTTGATATTCCATTTGTACCTTTAAACATACAAGGAGTATGGAATTCAGAAAGAAGCATAAGCATATCAAGCTATCAAGTGCACAAGGATAATTATTCTAGAGACATGGAAATTTCCATTTCGGATTCCTTAAATGGATTCCCATCCTTCCAGTCTCATGATTTGGTTGAGAATCCCAATTTTGTATGGAAAATCATTCTGGAGTTGGAAGAGAAAATGAATGCTCACCAAGAACAAGGATTTGAATTCTTGTGGAGAAACATTGCTGGTTCATTAATCCTAGATGAAATGGAGGCATCATCACGTAGTGATGTGTTGGACGCTACATTATTGTGTTGGCATTATGTTCCTGGTATGGTTATAGGTTACAGATGTTGTACTTGATGGCAACACCCATGGAAAGGGCTCTCAATTTGATGAAAATTAAGAAGTACGCAGGAGAACAGTTTAGAAGATGCGTACCCGCAGGTACGCTGTGCAGGGACCGCGTCCAGAGACGTAGGTTACCCATTCATGAGGTGCGTACCCCCAGTGCACACACTTCAAGGCAGTAAAGCGCACACACGTGGGGTTCCTTATGTTTAACCCTTGGTATTTAGCCGACGGTATTGTGTTATCATGGTTCTGGCCCGTGGTATTGTTTTATTTTATTATTTTTATTGAGCCCCATGATCCTTGATTTGAGGAAGAGCTTGCCTATATAAAGCAAAGGAGATCATTTGGCTTAGTATGCTTTTGGGTTGAATATCTTAAGATCTGATTGGGTTATTGTTTCAAAAGGCTTGATATATATGAAAGTGAAAGTGGAAAGCGAATCTATAAAGGGTGATCTCCCAAGCGCTTGATCAGATCTGGGCATCCGTCTAACTGTAGCACACCTGTGATCTGCAAATTCAGCCCTAATCTGAGGTACGCAGGTGTTTAACGGTGCCTCTGCGTGGGTACGCAGAGCAGAAGAAGGTGAGCTGCGCAGGTACGCAGAGCAGACGAAGTGTGACTGCGTGGGTATGCAGAGCAGAAACAAGAGAACTGCGTGGGTACACCGAGCAGTAGTGGTTCAGGTGCGTGCCTACTATTACAGTACGCGGCACGATAGTTCTTTTGGGTGCGTGCCTACTGTGGCAGTACACAGCGCGATATTACATTTGGGTGCGTACTGTACGCAGCGCGACAGAAGAAGCAGTGCACGGGCATGCAGTGCAGCAGAAGGAGATCTGCAGGTATACGCAGAGAAGCAAAGGGTGAAGTGCGTACCAGTGCAGGCCAAAGAAAGGAAAGTTGTGTATCTGTTTCAGGACTATCTGTTGACTGAATTTTTCTGTTGATAAGGTGTTCTGGGTTCACTTCTGTTATATTGATCTGGTTACTACAGCCGACTGTAATTTATATGTACTTGATGATCATTTCATGTATATGGACCCAGTTTGAAAATTTATGAAAAGTGGTCCTTGTAAGAAAAGAAGTAGGGGGTTGTAGCTCCCTTCCAGGAGAGACTGGAAACGAGAGAGAGTTGTAGCTCTCTGCAGGTTGC
>APFE030271650.1:7980-86902 GCA_000404065.3 Pinus taeda
CTTGGGCATTGTCTTCACCTCAGCTCTGATACCATGTTAATATTAGGTATGTTCTATGCTAGAGCAATTTATTTAAATTTTCACAGTTAGCAATCACATCAGCATTAAGATAAACTGCAGATAGAACATAAATACAAAACGCAGAAGACAAGCCAAGACAAGAGGACACAAGATATGGCGCGAGCCAGGGACAAACCCCACAATGTGTGGGGAAACCCTTTGATCAAATCTTCTTTTATCTTCAAAGTTCAGCAGAGAAAGAGAGAGAGAGTACAATTACAACAGAAGTCAATACTTTGACTTATCTAGATCTAGCATAGATCATTTCGTATCATGATGAGATCAGTTGAAGACATTCTGCTTCAACTGATCCTCAAGGTGACTCCTTCACCTATCATCATTCTGCATCTCGTCCATTTGCTGCCCATACATCATCGTCATTATGTTGCCCCTGCTAGTATGACTCATTGTCATCATGCTGCCTGTGCATATGCTGCTATGTGCACTATGATGCACTGTACAACATGTACTCATGCTGTCCCATGTACCATTGCTGCACCAAGTATCATTGTTGCCCCATGTACTATTGCTGCACCAAGTATCATTGTTGCCCCATGTACTATTGCTGCACCAAGTATCATTGTTGCCCCATGTACTATTGTTGCACCAAGTATCATTGCCCAACTTGGCTCCCACAGGCTGCTACACAAACTGATCCAAAGCTGGTCAACTCCTTGACCCAACACAAGGCACAAATTGCTGTTCCAATCTGTTTTTGCTGCTGTTCCTAACTGTGACTAGTTAGGGCATCCATATGCTGCAACAGCCCTTAACCAAGTCACCAAACAGCCTTCAAAAACTGCGTCTACCCTTGTATAAGTCCTCTCTCTCCACGTTGTTGATTAGGGTTCAATCTAACCCCAAAACAGTCCCACGCAATGCCTTTTCAGTGGGGTTAGGGCCTGCGGCCTACCACATGTGGCTTCCTGTACCCACGGCTTGCTGAAACAAAGTTTCCAGCCCACACATAATATTCAAAACAGCGCAGAATTTGTCTCCTTTATTGTGGCCTTTCTGCTGGTTAATTTTCACTCCAAAACAGTCATAGGAGTAACCTAAACGTCCCGTCTCCCTTCACTGGAAATGCCCTTACCTGCACCCAATAAAGCAGAAATTTAGGGCCCAATAGACTGCAGATTTAGGGCACCTCTGTTGCGTGTAAGGGCTCTTTAGAACGCGGATTTAGGCCTTCACATATGGCTGGTTCAGGCCTTTCCAACTTACGGCTTAGATAACCTTTATGACTGCGGCTAGATCTCATTTAGGGTTTCCTTTGACAGCGTTCAAGCCTCCCCTCACTGCATTATGGAAGCCTCCTTGACTGCGTAAATTAGGGCTGTTGATTGACCTGCGGCTAGGGCACTTGAGCTCCAATCAGGCTGCGGTTATGCCTTCTTTGACTGCAGTTAGGGTATGGCTAGATCAGCCTCTAGAACAGCGTATTCTCCTCTAGATCTCTCTGTCCACAAAACCCAAACAAGTGGAGAGAGATCACAAGAGGTGTGTGTAAAATGTCTTCAAATCCTCTTCTATTTATACCAAAAACGAGGATGATGAATAGACACGTCGGTTGGGCTTCTAGAGCCTACATAAGCGCTGGTCGGCTTGATAATAATTATATAAACAAAATAAATTCATATCTCCATAAATACTTATCGGAATCGGATGATCTTTGGATCAATCCTACACCTCTCGACGAGAGGGATCCAATAAAAATATCAGCTGCCATAAATAAGCCGACCCATATGGATTTTGGCCCTAGTTGCCAATTTAACACCTGGCAATTGGGAAGTTGGCCTATTTTGAGGAGCCACATCCACCTTTAGAAGCCTATATAAAGGATGGAACTCAAGCTCCTTGAAAGACATTCATTCAATCACTCATCCATGTGAAGAAGAAGAGCAAGAAGGCAGCGAAGAAGGAAGAGGACAAAGGAGACTTGTTTCTGGTCTATTTCTCTCTCACACATGCGAAGGAAGGCTAGGGTTTCTACTGCTGGACTAGGGTTATTCTTCTACAAGTTTGATCTTCAAGAAAAGAGAGAAAGAAGGTTAGTGAAGGCCAGCAAAGGTCACATTAGGTCATCCTCAAGCACTAGAAGAAGGAGAAAGCCAAGCAAAGGTCTGAAGAAGCCTTGGGAGGCCATAATAAGCTTCACACATGTGGCAGCAACTGATATTTATGTTTGGAAATCACTGAGAGGGGGGTGTATCGATAATTTAAAAACTTTACTTTTTGCTCAACTTAATTCTCTTCTTATGCAGCTGATGGCTTATGTATATGCTCTATTATTATTGGACTCCTTTTGCAGGTGTCAGAGAGATAAATTTGCAGATATACTTATCCAGAATTCAAGAACATTCACACAACATTCACCATCCAGCACATGAAGGCACAATATATGAGTGGAAACCCCAAAGAGAGAAAACCACGAATTTTGGGCCGAAAGTGATGTGAAGTTAAGTTGCTACTCCTTATTATATCATATTTTTGTAGGCTCCAAACTACAAGAGGCTCCTACCACAAAGGAAGCTCCAACTCCCACAAATTTTCTAAAAGCTACAACCCAAAGGAGGCTCCTATCTCAACAGGCTACCACCTGTTCTTTATCAAGCTATAATATAGAAAGGGACAACAATCTCTCAATCACAATATCAAGTCAAAAACGTTGGATACCTAATATACAATTTTGTTGTCAAGTCTACTGCAAATCTTCTCTCCTTCTCATTTTCACCTTTGTGCCTCTTTTGTTGTTGCTCATCAACTTTCTCACGCAGACTGTTTCACTTCAAAAGTTTTGTTTCCATTCCACATTGTATATTTTATAAGCAAGCCTTATTGGTTGTTTGTATTTTTTGCAGGAATATGAAATGAGGCATTGTCTCTTCATCTTCTAAAGTTGTTCACAACCTGTCTCTTCATTTTCAGATCTAAAACATAGAATTTGTAATAAAAATAGAGCTGAAATAAAACAGCTTAACTTTATTACAAGAGACAAATCAGATTTGTATTATCTACATTTTTTTGTTCAATGAAAGCATATATTTTTCAACTTTTGTCTCAATATTTTATGATCCATTTTAACAATGTTCAGCCTTCTCATTTAATATCATAGCCTTTTCATTTCACATCACTTTCAGCCTTTGCATTTCAAGCACTCTTGCAACAATGGCATACATCATGAATTAATGTCAACACATCCACTAGTTATGACAATTTGACATCAATGCCAACATTACCAACATTCTCCCCCTTTGGCATTGAGGTCAACACAAAGATTCCTTCTATTACCTCTTCTTTTGCCTTCATTCCGTCTCCATGTCTCTACTTACCTTCCCTATTGACATCAATGACAAGGGATTTAGCTCTACCATGTCAAGGTATTAATGTTGGGCAATATAATGTCCAGTACTTGTAGATGCTGCTCCAAAAATTATTCTATAAATTCACTCAAAATCTTTTCTCTAGTGTCTTTGCATGTGGATAATAGAGCCCAAAAACCTATCTTATAAAACCATTCCCAAGTGATTCCTCCATAAATCAGTGTCAATGCCAATTAATAAAAGCTGCAAGAAGTATTTTGTAGAAGATAACTATACTGCCAACAATGTTAGATGACAAGGCTTCAATTTAGGAAACCATGTCAATTATAAATGTCAAGGTATTAATGCTCTGCCATTGTAGTATCATATTCTCCATAAATCAACATCAATTAATAGAGGCCACATTATATATTCTGTTTGGTGTATGCCGCAATATATATGAAAAAACAACAACAACAACAACAACAAAAAAACTCCAATATACCAATCATACCATATATCAATTCTGTGGTATTATGAGACCACAATTGAGAGGACTCTAAATATTAAAAAATCATCACACCAAACTTTGCTATACATATATATATATATATATATCAACGCTGACCAAATTAAATGTTGGAGGTAGTAAAATTACATCATATGTTGACACCAATTAACCATGTATTAATGTTCCCAATTATTAAAACCAACATGTTGCAAAAAGCCAATGATGATACTAATGATACTTCCTAATTCAAGACTTCAAATGGAGAACTTTTAATAGAAAGTGAGGCGATAAAATGAAAATGGAGATATAGACCACTGAAGAATTCATCTCTAATGTCGACGATGCACACCCACTAGCTATCAAGGCATCAGATATCGCTTTCACAAAATTCTCCAATGCGAAATTCGAAAGGATGCATGTTGATCTCATAGCCAGGGACAAAGAGTTAACTAGTTTGAAGGAGCCACTTAGTGTGAAAAATTCCAGGACCGAGGACAGGTTAGCATTGATCGGGAAAGCCACCTCACTAAGAGATGAGCTCATAAAGTTGGCGAACAAGTATTTCAATATGCTCATCAGCTTGCATACATTAAGAGCTACGGTAAGATATTTCAGTTGATGAAAGGTTGAATGAGATTCGTCGGCAACAGTCACAACTTAAACAATGCATCCAATAGAAATGAAAATATAGGCATTTTTCCCAACATGTTGTAGATGTAATATTGCTGTAATATTACTGTTGTAGATGTATTATTGTTGTTCTAGAAATGATCAACGCTGAATATTGTTCCAGAAATGATTAGCGTTGAATCTTGTTGTTCCAGAAATTGTTGTGGATGTAATAGATTAACCTGCCTTCTCCCAACGCTGTTGTAGTTATGTTGTTCTATGATTTAATGTTGAGCGGATTTCATTAACGTTGGCCATTTGATTAATGTTGAACCCATTCCAGCCACACCATTCAATACAAAAAAGACAACGTGGTTTCTCAACAATTTATCCACTACACTAATAAATTACCATTGTTCATGCAGTAGCATTGGATTGAGGATTTGTATTTCCCTTGCTACTTTGACGTTGCTAAGGCACAAAACCCTAATTTAAAAAAAAAAAAAATCCAACTCAAAGCCAAATCACCAATAACACTGCTCCAAAGGAAATATTTCTACATTGCCTTTGATTCATAAGTCTAACTTGTTGCTCCAAAGGGAATATGTTGCTTCCTCAGTATATACGCTGCTCCCATGATGTTGTTTGATATCTTTTGTGTTGCTCCCTTCATATGCACACTGCTCCCACAAACACTTGACATTTAAAACATTGCCTTCTTCAACAATAATGTTGCCTTCTTAAACAATAATTATTGGATTAACGCTTACCATTATAATCATTGCATTTTTCAACAATAACGTTGGGCATTAATACATTAACGTTGGTGCTGTAAAAACATGTAACGCTGCCACCCTCACAATATCAACACTACAATCTGCAATATGAATGCTACAATCTCAATACCAGGTCATCACAAGGGACTCCATATTAACGTTGGAGCATATGTTAAAGCAGGAGCATATATTTTAAGGTTGGGAAATTTGTATATATTAAATGTTGGAGCATCATTGTTGATTATAACGCTGGAGCATTCACATAGTATAATGTTGGAGTATTTGTGTATGAGAGAGAAACATTACCAACGCTGGAGCATTACCAATACTGGAGCATTTGGTATGAGAGAGCTGCATTGATAATATATATTACCAACATTGATACCATTATCAATTATGAAGCAATAATAATATCGCATTACTTTAATATTTCAGTCAGAAATTCTGCAAGGAGGACGGGCTCAAATTAGGGCTTAAAACCCTAAAATTTAATTCATTCCTTAATGGCTTGCTCCAATTAAAAAAATGTTCCATAAATGTCAATGCATAACTATCATCAATGTGAATGCCAAGGACTCATTTATAAAAGAAAAGATATATAACACTCCTCTGGGAAGATGTGTATGTTGAATGCTCATATACTGAAGGCACAAGTGGCATATGTTGACCGTTGATATATTGAACACACAAGTATTAACCATTCTTTATCCTGGCATATTATTGATGCTGCTACGCATTAATTTGCTGCAAATTTCCTCAACGTATAGTGTTGTCCAATTAAAATTGTTATTGGTGTTGCCCAATGGATTTATATGCAGATTATTCATTAACTGTCTTGTTTGTCTTTTTGTTTTTTGTCATTTCTACTCCTGAATAGTCATCAATTATCAGCATGAAATATTTTTCTCGTCCTAGTGCTTCTATTCTGAAAGGTCCGCACAAATCCATATGAACTAGCTGCAAAGGTTTACTACTTGATAGTTTATCTTTGACTTTGAATGATGTTCTTGTTTGTTTTCCCATTTGACATGACTTGCAAATAGTGTTTTGAGGCTTCTTTATTGTTGGTAGATCTCTAACTACTCTCTTCTTACTGAGCTTGATAATGTGATCAAAATTGAGATGCCCTAATCTCCTATGCCATAGCCACGATTCATCTTGTTTGCTGATGTAGCATTCTTCACTCTCTTCCTTCAAGACATATACATTATTCTTTGTTTGAACTCCTTTAGTCAGAACCTTCCCAGTAGTTGTTGACTTGATTTCACAGTCTTGAGCTCTGAAGAGGACATCACAACCTTTGTCACACATCTGACTTACACTCAACAGATTATGTTTTAGACCATCTACAAACAGTACATCCTGAGTCTTTCCTCTTCCATTATTCACACTAAATCTGCCCTTTCCTTTGATTCTTCCTGCTTCATCATTGTCGAATGTGACATTTCTAGTTTTATTTTCATCCAGGGACACAAACTTGCTTTTATCTTTTGCCATATGTCTAGAGCAGCCATTGTCCACGTACCATTTATTGTTTTGATCTTGAGCATATAGAACTAGGTCATACTTATCAGGTTTCTTTTCTTCCTTCTTCCTTCTTCCTTCTCCATTGCATGCATCCATCTATTCTATAATTATTCTAAGATGATAACCTATTGTCTTTAAGCTATGACTTGTGCCCAAAGTTCTGACAATAGAAACATTCAGTGATATCAAGGAGAGGAGCAAATGCATTTTGTCTAGATTCATATTTGTTTTAATGTTTGTGAATCCATTATTAACATTACTTCTCTTAGAATTTTCCAAATCAATTCTTCTGACATAAGCTCTACAATCTATGGCTTTATGTCCAAAATTTTTACAGTAGTAACAATATCCATAGAAAAAAAAATTGTACCTGGTAGTGGGTGTTGTTTGAGAATATAACCATCTTGACATTTGATAATCTTGTCTCCTGAAGAAGTATGGTCTTTGATAGATTGTTGTTTGATTGTCCATTCCTTTTGTCTTTTGTACCTTTCCGACAGTGTTTCTTTGCAGTTGTTCATTTGATGTTGAAGTGTTACTCAAATTTTTGTTTCAAATTGATGTGAACTATCATTATCTCCCCTAACAGCTTTTACATAAGTGATTGTCCTTTTATCTTTTGCCTTGGATTCACTGGATTCTCTTTCATAGCGTAACCCAGTGTTTATGAGTGGAGACCTCTGAGCATTTAATATCTCATCCAGTTTTTCAGACCCTTTTATCTGCTAAATATTATGTTTAATTCATTTTGTGCCTTCTCTAGCCTCTTCTTAAGACTTACCACCTCTTCTTCCAAACTTTCACACTCCTGTCTTTTCTCTTTTATTTGTTGCATCAAAATATTTTCCACCTTCTTTGCTTCTTCAAGTTCAACTTTCAATTTGATAATGTCTTCTGAATTTGATTCTTCTTTTACATATTTCAATAGGATCTCTTTTTGCTTTCTATTTTTTAGTTTAAGCCTTTCTATTTCATCCAAGACACTGATCAACTGCCCCTCAAGATCTACCTCACCTTCCTCTTCTTCTTCATATTCCTAGCAATCTTTTTCAAGTTCTTCCAAAGCCATGAACATGAATTCACTGGTTCCATCTTCACTAGAGGATTCATTGGAAGTTTCAGATACACTGCTCTCTTCTTGAGCATAGAAGCTTTTTCTTTTAAACTTTTTCTCCTTCTGCATTTTATTAGACGTGTTCCTCTCTTTCCCTTTAGACTAATTTTCTTCTTTCTTATAGGGACATTTTGAGGCATAATGCCCCACTCTTCCACAATTAAAACACTTAAATGGAAATTTTCCTTTGTACTTACTTGTACTTTTCTTCAACCTTCTGACAAATTTTGCTTCACCTTCATCAGATCCTGAGAACGGGTATTCATTTTCTTCAATGGACTTGTCTGCTTTGAAAGTCGCCTCTCTAGTGATTGGCTTCCCTTTTGGAATTCTCATCTCATATGCTGTCAAAGAGCCAAGTAGTTGATCCCTATTCAAAGTCTCAAAGTTTGTTGTCTCTTCTATATCTGAAACCTTAGGATTGAATTTAGAAGGTAATGACCTCAATATTTTCTAAACTATTACACTTTCTTTGATTGTTTCTTTTAGACCCATCATTACATTTACAATTTTATCAACTCTTAAAATGAATTTAGCTATATCTTCATCTTCATTCATTTTCAACATTTCAAACTGCGTTCTATACACTTATAATTTGGCCATATTTACCTTTTTATCTCCTTCATGAATATTTTCTAATTTAACCCAGATATCTTTCGTTGTCTGACAATGCATTACTTCAATAAATTCAGGCTCACAAAGACCACTTAGAAGTGCATTCATAGCTTTTGCATTAGCTATAAAATTCAGTTTGGCATCTTTGTCACTAGTCGTTTCCTTTGGTTCTTCATACCCTACCATCACAGCAACCTAGACTTCTACTCCTAGAGACATTAAATATGTGTTCATTCTCACTTTCCAAAAGGCATAGTTTGTGTTGAGAAATCTAGGGCATTAGCATTAAGTGATTTATTTTTCGTTAGTGACTACTAGTGAATGCTTTTTACTTCTTTAGCTTATGATCTTCTTCTTGTTAGATTATTAGTGTTCTTCTTCATCAAACAGTAACCAACGTATAACCAAAACCTCTCACTCTTTCAGAGGAAAACCCACACCAATCTTCTTATAGAGATTCCAAACAACGAATACCAAGACCAAGACCCTTGACCTATTAGCCACTCCGAGACCAAGACACTAGTTCTCTGTCTTCTTCTTGACTCCTCTTCTTCTTTGACCTTCAATGAATTGTAGATACATAGCGAGGCATATCAATGTAGTGGCATCCAAATGTGACCACTATAGTAGCACCGAAATACTTGTCACTGTAATTCGAGTTCCCATATCGGAATACTTGTCCTTCGAACTTGTTATTGCAAGCCATCCGAACTTGTTGACTGTGAGACAGCGTCCTGTACACTTATCACGCTTCTTCACCAAACTTACCACTGTAGTTTATACAACCTCATCACTGTATTCATCCATCCCAATTCAAAGATGAATCCGAACTTTTGTTGACTGAGTTTATGTGAAAATTTCTAAACTGAAATTCTACTGTAGCAACTGATTTATTTCACCTACTTATTATTCACAATAAGTTATTTACAAAATCCCTTCAACAAATATTAAAATAAATTCTACTGTAGTTATCACACAATTACCCAGAGAAAAAATACATGCACAAGAACCAATCACATCAACACAGTTGTTTTTAGACAATTGTCCCCGGAAAAACCCAATGAGGGAAAACTGGTGCAACAGATGATGGCTTTATTAATCTTCAGCAGCAATTGCATTTAGAAGAAATGATTTTATAGAGAAACTGAACGAAAACACCTAACACATTCCCTTTAAGACTTTTTGACACTTTGGAGACCCTGCTTCCACTCCTACGTCACCTCTGCGTCACTTTGTGTAGCTCAGCGTGGCTCTGAGTGGCTTTGCGTCCCTTTTCGTCAGCCTACATGAGGGTTGCGTCTCTCCTCTAGATTGCGTCTCTCTCTGCATTGTCTCCCACTGTCCCTGCGTCACCTCCTCCTTAGTCACAGCCTGCTATTGATGCCCTCCTCTTCCTCCACCCTACAACTCTCCCTCTGAAATCGATCTCCTTTACCTGAGAATCAATTTCCCTAGAGATACTGAGTATCTATTTTTGTGTCTCCAAATGATCCTTAAGTCTTCTTTTATACTTTTCTTGTTGATGAATCAACAGCCAAAATTAAGTCCCTAATCAACGGCTAAGATCAAAACAAACTTGATCCTCGTCTCTTAGAAGCTTCTCACCCTTATATGTATTAATACCCGTTAATATTTTTATTTTCCTAAGTTTAGACTTAGGAACCCATTAAAAATATTAATTATTTTAATAACTCCTCATCCAGGTGGAATTTCTCAAAACGATTTCGGGATCTTGGAGATCTCATGTGCCTCAGCCTCTCCTCCAAATTTCAATGCTAGAGCACATCTGATGCTGCCAAAAATCAATAGTTTAGTCCTAGACATAACTCTGCATTCCTTTATCATTTCTATGATTACATCCGAAATTATGATTGCAATTGTCTATTCAAAGTAACAGTGACATTTGAACTAATCTCTTCCACTGTTCATCCGAAATCAGAGACGTGAAGTTTTGTACTAGAGATCTGAACCCGTATTCTATGTTACCCATCCGAAAATTTCAGAGAAAGATGACTGAAATTTTGTCTGTGGAGTAAGCCAAGGTTGCTATATATATGTTGATTTGGAGTAGCATCAGATGTGCTCTAGCCACGAAAATTGGTGGAGAAGCTAAAGCACATGAGATCTCCAATACCCATAAATGGTTTGGGCAGCTTCTAAATAGTTTGGGAGATATTAAAATAATTAATATTTTTAATGGTGTCCCTAAGTCTAAACTTAGGAAAAATAAAATATTAATGTGAATTAATATAAAACAATGTTAGAAAGGTCCAAAAGTCATGGATCAAGCCAGATATAATGTTAGTCATTGATTAGGGACTTAATCTCGACCGTTGAATTGTCAACGAGAATATAAGAGGAGGCTTGAGGGTCACTTGGAGAACACACCGAGTTGATCAACATTTCGATTTTCTGGGGCAGGGTTTGCTGAGGAAGTCAAAAGAGTGATCATAGATTGCAGCTAAGGGGCAATGAATACAGAAGCAGAGAGGCAAAGATAATACCGGGAGGATCAGCGCAGAAGCCGGGAGAGAGGGACGCAAAGCCAGCCAGAGGTTCACGCAAAGCCATCCAGGGCTCACGCAGAGCCAGCCAGGAGCTGCGCAGAGCCTCGAAGAGCTAGCGTGGGTGACACAGAGGCTCTAAGGGCTGACACAGGGCAAGACAGGGGGACATTAGGCAGACGCCAGAAAGGGCTAACGCAGTCCCTAGAGACTAACGTTGGGGTTTTCGTGGGGCAGATTGGAGCTGGCAGTAGTCGGAGTGTTTATCCAGGGTTTCAGCCGGAATATCTACTTCTGAGTAGAGAGGTACTACTGTCGAGATTATTCTCTATTGGGTGAGTTGGTTTTGGCACCCAGATTGTAATCAGAAACTGCATAATAATAAAACCCTCAGATAGTTGCACCGGATTTCCCGCATTGGGTTTTTCCAGGGACATTGTCCAAAAACAACGGTGTCACTTGTGTGCTTTTTTTGTTTCCTTCAGTTGATGATTTGAAATGTGTTGAGCATGTACTTGTATTTACTTTTAGTATTTACATGGTAATTAACTTGTTAATTAATCAGAACAAGTAGGCATAAATAAATCAGAAAAGTACATGAAGGGTATCTAACAGTTAGACTTAGAAATTCCAACATGGTATCAAAGCGAGGTTACAGATCACATGAGAACTGAGGACATCAGCCGAGCAGAGCAGCAGCAGCAGAAAACAGTTGTCTCGAGTGACAGAAGTTGTTCCTAGCAAAGAAGCAGCAAGGAAGGGGTGACGTAGTGCCTGCGTCATCAAGGTTGAGCCGAGAAGAGGATCACTGCAGTGGCAGAGGGGAGCAAATTCGACCTACACAGTGCCCGGTCATCTTTCTCAGTCAAGAAGGATTGACACCCGTGGCCAGGAGGTGCAAATTTTGCTGGTGTCAGGATTGCGCAGAACCTAGAAGCTCTAACCTTCAGCTTGTTGGAGCTTAGGAGGCTGTGGGTAAGTTGCAAAGTGAAGTTGGTGGGGTACTATAGTCAGAATAATACCTAACAGGGCAAGACCAAGGAGGAGGGAGTTGCTACCGAGGATTTCTAGCGAAGAAGTTTGGATCAGTAGTGCAGCTGCACTAACAAACGGATTGGGGGCATCTCGACATTGGCAGAAGGGTTTCCAGGAGGAAAATCGAGGCTCAAAGGGAGTCACACCAAGAACTTCCAGGAGGGAAGTAGGGAGAAGCGAGATGGTAGTGAACGAGGTAAGAGACTAGGACAAACTGGACAGAGCCTCAAACTTCGTAGTCTGGAAGACCAGAATCTTATCCGTTCTAGACAAGAACCGTCTCAAGCAATTTGCCTTGAGGACAATAGCGGTCCAGTTGACCCAGCTGATAACGATAAGTACGACGATGCAATGGCAAGGGCCAAGAGCATCATCCTTGACGGGGTCAAGGACCATGTAGTACCACACATTGCCAAGAAGAATACGGCAATTGAGATGTGGGAGGCCCTAAAGAAGTTGTATCAGCATACTTCTGTGCAGAGGAAGATGCTACTAGAAAATCAGTTGTGGTCATACCAGATGCAGAAGGGAGAATAGATTGACACCATCCTTGGTCGATTGAAGGAGATCCGGGATCAACTGACTTCCATAGGGGCCACGCCGGATCAAGAATTGATGGTGAGAATAGCCCTGAACGCAGTCTCCAAAGACTGGGAGGTGTTTGTCCAGAGTATACTGGGCAGGGCAACCATTCCAAATTGGGAGGAAATGTGGGCAGCTCTTCGCCAAAAATAGATCAGAAGGCTAAGCAAGGCGAGAAGCAGCAGCAAGGGGGGTCAGAATCAAGGAGGAGGAGGAGGTGGATGTTGCCCTAGCATCTGAGGGAAAGCAAGCAAAACAAAAGAAGAAGGACCTCTCTAAGGTCAAATGCTTCCACTGTGAGGAACTAGGCCATTATGCGACCCAGTGTCTAAGGAAGAAGAGCAAGAGAGAAGCTTCCGAGACCAAGGCAACACCAACAAAGGCGGAAAAGGAAGTGGAGACAGATGATGATTGTGCCATGAGTGCTCACACGCCACTTAAGCGGAAGTGGGGAGACATCGAGCTGTAGTCAGACGGACTACAGGCGACGAGGGGCAGGATCCTTGAGGTAACCAACCTCTTGGATTATACCTTGCTACGGGAGCTCCGAAGAGGAGTAGCAGGACTGTCGGATGTCGATAGAGACGGATGCAGATGTAGCAATAGAGGGAGCTACAGTGCAGGAGTCCTAGGACAGCGTGAGGCAGCAATGCGAGATGCATAGAGTTGATGTAGCAACGCAGAGGTCAGAGAGGGAGCACTTGTCAGTGATAGAGGGAGCTTCAGCATTAGGAGTGTTTCTAGCCTGACGGAGATGTTAGAGTTGGGAGATCAGTTACTTACTTTTCAGTAATAGAGTTGCAGCGCAGCAGTTAGCAGTGGTAGTGCTATGGGCAGCATGATGCAGCATGATGAGAGGGGTTGTAGTGCAGATGCAACAGTGGCAGTGGCAGGGCCATGGGCAGTAGCATGGATGCAAAGGGAGCTACCGTACGGATGCAACAATGGCAGTGGCAGGGCCAATACATGATGCAGCAGTGCAGAGGATGTTGTGCAGCAGGCCTAGCATCAACGCCAAGACCGATGCTGAATGATCAGGGTGATACTCAGTGAGGAGTATTACTAGAGCACAGTCCTCGCTAAGAGGGAGTGTTGATTTTGGGTGGCATCAAATGTGCTCTAACCACGAAAATTAGTAGAGTGGCTAAAGCACATGAGATCTCCAATACTCAGAAATGGTTTGGGCGGATTCTAAACAGTTTGGGAGATATTAAAATAATTAATATTTTTAATGGAGTCCCTAAGTTTAGGGAAAACAAAATATTAATGTGAATTAATATAAAACTATTTTAGAAGGGTCCAAAAGTCATTGATCAAGCCAAATCTAATCTTAACCGTTGATCTGGAACTTAATCTCAGCCGTTGAATTGTCAATGAGAAAAGTATAAGAGGAGGTTTGAGGGTCACTTGGAGAACACACCGAGTTGATCAAGATTTCGATTTTCTGGGGCAGGGTTTGCTGAGGAAGTCGAAAGAGTGATCATAGATTGCAGCTGAGGGGCAGTGAATACAGAAGCAGAGAGGCAAAGATAATACCAGGAGGATCAGCGCAGAGGCCGGGAGAGGGACGTAGAGCCATCCAGAGGTTCACACAGAGCCATATAGGGCTCACGCAGAGCCAGCCAGGAGCTACGCAGTGCCTCGGAGAGCTAATGTGGGTGACGCAGATGCTCTAAGGGCTGACACAGGGCAGTCCAAGGTGACGCTGGGCAGACGCTGGGCCAGAAAGGGCTGACGCATTCCCTAGAGGCTGACGCTAGGGTTTTCGTGGGGTAGATTGGAGTTGGGAACTGTCGGAGTGTTTATCCGGGGTTTTAGCCGGAATATCTGCTTCCGAGTAGAGAGGTACTACTGCCGAGATTATTCTCTGTTGGGTGAGCCAGATTTGGCACCCAAATTGTATTCAGAAACTGCATAATAATAAAACCCTCAAATAGCCGCGCTAGTTTTGTCGCATTGGGTTTTTCCAGGGACATTGGTCCAAAAACAACAGCGTCACTTGTGTGCTTGTTTTTGTTTCCTTCAGTTGATGATCTGTAATGTGTTGAGCATGTACTTGTATTTATTTTCAATATTTATATGGTAAATAACTTGTTATTTAATCAGAACAAGTAGGCAGAAATAAATCAAAAAAGTACATGAAGGGTTTCTAACAGTTAGACTTAGAAATTCCAACAATATAGTGGTCTATCTGAATATATAAGCCAACATGAAATTATGAACCGGTGTGTCTCCATAATGTGAGTAGACATGAGTTCCTTCATTTATCTTGAAGCCGACATAGGAAGAGGAGGATTGTGCTTGTCTTTGGAGGGCTATTTTACTAGGATACATTTGACATGATATTGACTCTTTGACAAATCCTAAGGCTCTCAATGGGAGCCATCTAAAATAAACCTCTTGCTCATGCAACCCATGAAGCAAGGCATTACAAAAATAATTTTATTTACTTCTTTTCATCATTTACAAAGATCATAATTACATGTCAATATGAAGACCGAACCTAGTTACATTTTACAACAGTTTGTACTAGTAAATAGAGGGGCTTTATTTGTTGAGCATCTTTCTTGACTAGCCATTTTACTGACTTAGGACCTCCTTCCAGTTGTTAGACTGTTATTGAAGTAACCCGCTCTAACAACAATTGATTTTTATGTTTGGAAATTACTGAGGGGGAGAGTGAATTAGTAATTTAAAAACTTTACTTTTTGCTCAACTAATTCTCTTCTTATGCAGTTGATGGTTTATGTATATGCTCTATTATTATTGGACTCCTTTTGCAGGTGTTAGAGAGATAAATTTGCAGATATACTTATCCAGAATTCAAGAACATTCACACAACATTGAAGAACCAACTAATGAAGACACAAGATATAAGTGGAGACCTCGAAGGGAAAAAACCGCGAATTTTAGGCTGAAAGTGATGTGAAGGCAAGTTGCTACTCTTTATTACATCATATTTTTGTAGGCTCCAACCTACAAGAGACTCCTACCTCAAAGGAAGCTCCAACTCCCACAAATTTTCTGCAAGCTACAACCCACAGGAGACTCCTACCTCAACAGGCTACAACCTACAAGAGGCTCCTACCTCAACAAGCTACAGCATGTTCTTTATCAAGCTATAATATAGAAAGGGACAACAATCTCTCAATCACGATATCAAGTCAAAAATGTTGGACACCTAATATACAATTTTGTTATCAAGTCTACTGCAAATCTTCACTACTTCTCCTTTTCACCTTTGTGCTTATTTTGTTGTTGTTCATCAACTTTCTCATGCAGACTGCTTCACTTCAAAAGTTTTGTTTTCATTCCACATTGTATATTTTATAAGCAAGCCTTATTGGTTTTTTTTTTCCTCTGGAAAAATCATAAATATTTCATTGATAATCAGTTATTTACATAAGAGTCTGTTATTTACAGAGTATCTTCAATTGCTGTTTGTTACATTACCTCGCAGGGTATGCTGTCAGTTCATTACATTAACGTTTTTTTTTTTTCCACTGAAAAAATCAGTAAATTTCATTATAGTTTGAAAATTACATAAGCAGATGCCATGGCATTACTGTATCGGTCAATCCTGTAATAACAGGCAGCATAACAAAAGAAAATAACACTGAATAGCAGGTGAAAAAATCCTGTAAGAACAGGTTCAACAGAATAACAGAAAGAGTAAAAAATAAAAAATGTTCCACCAAGGTTATTCTTTTCTTCCTTTCTTCTTCTCTACCCGGCGCCATCCTCCCGAATCGACTGTGGGTGTAGTTGTAGCCAGCTGGTTTTCCATGGTGTTCATTTGTTGTTCTTTGTCTGATTCTGAGCCCTCCGAGCTATGGGTTCTCTTTATGCCACTAACTTCCATTTGCAGCTCTTGATGTAGATCTGTAATAATCAGCCCCGAATGAGTAGAAAGGTTTTTTGCTTCCTGAGATTGATTCTGTCCCTTTTGTGATTCTGGTTCCATGTGGTTCTCTGGTGGGTCCTCCTTGATGTCCTCTTCTTCCAAAGGCTCTGTGTGTTGCCAACCTTTGGGTTTTTGTTTTTGTTTCTTAATATTCCTAGAGTCCTTTTGAGCTGATGGACATCCATTTTGGAGATGCCCAGTCTGCAAACAGTTCCTGCATCGGAATGCTGTGTTTTCGTAGTCGAGTTGTTGTTTCCATTGGGTATTGTTGAAGATTAGCGTGATGTGGCCTGGTAGCCCCTGACTCAGATCCACTTCAACACATATTCTGGCAAATGTGAAGATTCCCCTGGCTGCTCTGTCTTCATCCTTTTTTAGGAATTTCCCTAGAGAATTCCCAATGGCGATTAGCACTTCATGATGCCAGAAGTGCAATGGGAGCCCGTGAAGCCTCACCCATACAGGCATGGTTGAGACAATCATTGTATTAGCATCAAATCCTGGGAACCAGGGGGTAGTAAAGAGGCCAGCATTGCCCCAGAACCATGGCCCCTATTTGATAATACTGTCTCTTTCTTGTTCTGTATCAAACCTAACTATGAAAAACCCCTTAGGGCAGAGGTAAATTTCGCAGTTAGGTGACCATGTTGAGTAGATCCATTGATGCAGGGCATCTGATTTTGGCCAAAATCCATTGAATCTGCATATGACTGCAGTATTTGATAAATCAGTATATAGGTTAATTACCTCTGGTATAGATACCTGTAGAGTTGGTGATTCTAGTTTTTGCTCGACGATGTAGGGACCTGGCAGTTCTGAAACTGGTGCTGCTTTGCTTCCCCTTTTTTCTTCCTTTCCTTTTACTGCGTCCCGAAAGGATCCTGTGTTTTTAGAGCTGGTTCCAGGGCTTCCGCCACGCAGTCGGAGGGTTAGATTTATGGTTGAATCATTAGCTATACCATAATGCTGCAGGGTTTTGTTGTCTTGCAGATCGAAACCTGAATAAATGAGGTTTTGTAAGCGTTCTGGTATTCCATGGCGGCCCTGTATTTCCTTTTTTAACTCCTGGATGCTTGTTGCCTTCCTGAGTCGCATGCAGTAGTGCTTTCCTTCAAGCGATTTGACGAAGATCTGAATCAGATCTGCATTTGTATGGGATAGATCGGTGCTGTGGAACCTTTGTTGTGCCAGATCTATACCTCTGCGCAGTGGATCGCTCCTGTGTTCTTTATCTTGGAGCATGTTCTGAGCATGATGGGTATGCTGATCTGATCGGAGGCAAGTTGTCCTGGGATCGCCCCAGATCAGGTTACCCTTACCCTGTTTGGCACCGTCGCATATGGCCATCTCCATTGATACAGATTGCCAAGGGTATTGATAGAGTGAACCCAGATCTGTCCTGGGTGATGCATCCTGTACCAAAAATCGGATATAAAATTCCATTTTCTGATTATATTGTTCCAGATCTTGAGTCTGCTTATTGATGGGAGATCAGGGCCAAGTCCGAATGGAGAGGCCATACCCCGCGCATCCGATTGGTGTAAGAAACCCAGAACAATGATGAAACGCGTCCAGTTCCTTTATGAAAGAGACAACCAGTGCCAAGAAAGGGCAGTTAAAAGCCTGTTTTTGCTTGCACTGTTCCAGATCTTTTTGCTGTTTTCCGTTTTCAGTTCCAAGGCTAATCAAAAGGGCGAGATCCTGTGCGGCACGTCCCTCGACCAGGCATCCCTTCGGATCGGCGCATTGCTGGTCTCTTTGGCCTGCGGCGGCAACCTGTTCTTCGAAAACCCTAGCTGTCTGAGAAATCGCCATCGTCTCTTTACTCGTCTCTAGCTATTATTATGATTTAGTTGTTATTTATTATAAATATTAAAGTGAGAAAAAACATAACAGATATTAATTATAAAACATAATATTAATTAAAAACATAATTTATCTAATAAAAATAGATTAAAAAAACCCAAAAATCAAATGTAATTATGAATTTGAAAATTATGATGGTTATAGAATACATGATGTTGCAAGAGGACAAAACATAATTTTATCTTAATTAAAAATAGATTTAAAAACTCAAAATTCAAATTGATAATTATGAATTTATCAATTTGAAAATTATGATGGTTATAGAATACATGATGTTGCAAGAGGACAAAAGTGTACATTTTGAGTGGTTTTTTTTTCATGATTAATAAATCAAATTAAAATGCATTTATATTAGTTAATAAATATTAAGATTTGTACTAGCTTTTTTAATTGTACTAGCCTTTTAAATTTTTTGATACATGATATATATAATTATTTATTATAAATATTATAAAAGAAAAGATAAATAATATTAAATCATTTTGTAAAATTTATTTATTAATGATATATATATCATAATCATATCTAACCTAAGTTTTACTTTTATTTTTTTATTCCTCTTATATATTTTTGATAATTAATTATTATAAATATTATTTAAATATATTAAAATAAATAAATATATAATAACATCATTTTTTGTTTTTATTTATTAATGACGTAAATAACTGTACGTCTTATGTAAATTATGTTGTCTTTGTAAGTGTTGTAAATTGTTTATTTTTTAAGTGGATGTTACATCATTTATTAATATTAAATATCTATTTGCAGGGCGACAAGTACAAAAGGGGTATTTTTTGATCCAAGGGGAAACCTTGTATTATCCTTTTCATGGAATGTGAGGGAACTCCAAAAATTTAGTAAAAGCATATGCCATGTACCAAGGAGTTTGCTTCACCTCCACTCGGCCTATTTTGAACCTCATAATAATGGAAGACTTCAAGAACACCATTCACTATCTCAAACTCAATTCCACCCCCTCAAAGACTCATCTCAACTCAATCATTCTTCGCTCCATATCTATTCTCAAATCCATTAGCCATGTACAACGCTTCCATATATTGGGGACTAATAAGCACATGGTTGACACTCAAGCAAATGCAGCCCTTCAATTAGTGGAAGGGACCTTGGATGTAAATGGGGAGTTATCCATATGTTCAATTCCCTAATGCCCTCCCAGCATCAATGGAAAAATGTTGAGTTTGCTCACAACACTGCCTCTAGTGAACACCCTACTTAGCTTCATAATTGGAAAGCAGTTCGTGTCTTTTCACTTGCACCATATTCCATCATGGCATCCTTCATTTGCATTCATTCACATTTGTAGAATCTTGCTTGCACAACCTTATTCTTTTGTCTTTCCCTCCCATCATTACTCTACATGGATGCTCGATAAGATGACATCTTTAATTTCCCTGACATGTTTCATCTTTCATTTAGCTTGCACCTTTCTTTCTTGGTTCCCCTGGTTTTTCCTTGCTTGGTTCCCCTGGTTTTTCCTTGCTTGGCTACCCCTCTTTCTCATATTCCTGTGCATTTTATGTTCCATTCGGGATTGTTGGCTTTTCCATCATGGCTTGTAGGGGATTCACAACTTGTAGTCTCCCTCCAACTACTAGGAAGGGCGAAACAAACTAGTAAATCATGGACCAGTGTAACCTATCTCTCAGAATCCTATGATTGGAATCACAAATTATCTACTCTCCATTGCAATATTGCAACATCATCACTCCACATATTGTTTAAGCAATGAATTGTATGCCTTTCACTCACAAGTAGAAGAATTGAGGTCTACACAAGACGCTTTGCACCATAGGTCATCTCCTCCATCAATTTCAGACTTTGCATTGTCTCCTCCAGACACACATAATATTGTTGACCTGAACACCCCAATTCCAAAGTTTGCATAGGACAATAGAAAGTCACAATAGACACATCCTCCTAGTGTCTTTACTAATGCGGTGCTTTTTTATCTTAATTTTAGGAGCTTTCTAAAAATATTTTTCTTCAAATATCTTCTATGGAGAAATGTATTATCTTGTAGTAAACCATTTTTTTGTTTTCTCCAAGCAAAAATTTGTGGACACACTCTTTGAATAATCTCCTAATTTTAAATATTGTTCTTTTGTTGTGTCATCTTGACATATATTTTACTAATACAAGTTTCACAGTTTTAGCTAAAAAAATATAGAATAATCTATTTGATTTTATTGATGCAAATATAGTGGGGATAATATTTTAAAGTGAAGTGCAATTTTGCTCACCTCAATTCAAGTCCTAGCTAATCTTGTTCATTATAATTTACAGACTATCAACTTGGGCCACATGGATTTTTCCTAGCAATATTGTGATGTGATCCTTAATGAGAACAATGATTGTATGTTCCAAAAAAATAGAAAAGTGAAGTACATTTTACAATTGGATGTATATGAGATGTGTAGAGTATATATGGTTAATTAAATTTCTATTAAAAAAATGAAGATGATAATGTTAAAAAAAATTACTATATTATAAATAGAAATTTAAAAAAAATGAATGATATACCTAATAAACACATTGGCACACACACACACACACACATATATATATATAAAAACTGGTTATCTCAACTATTTGTGTAAATGTTATTGGACATCTTGCTAATTTTATGTTATCAAGTGCCTAGTTTAAATCCCTAATTGCAATACACTAATTTACAACAATGAATTTATCAGTTTAAATCCCTAAGTTTAATGCACTAATTCACAACAATAATTTAGATTGAAATTCCTAGTTGCCCTAGTGAGTTTCCTACGTATCCTAGTGCTCATTGGTCAGCGCAATGCCCTTCGTTGTGTTCCTCTCTTCGAAAAAGATGGATCAGAGATTAGGAGGGCACATGTCTCCCACTTCCTCCCCTCCCAATCGCCCCCTCTAGACATAGCATCACTCAATGCGCTTGTTGTTGGAGGGTTGTATTTCCAAAATGCCAAATCCTCCAAATTTGTGAAGAGTATCGATGACATTCCAAAGGTGGAGGTTCACACCTCTTAATATAGATTGATGGCTCTAAAGCTTATAGATCAGAGGCTTATTGGTTAGTTTATGGGCTTGTAGCCTTCCCTAAGATCCCTCGAGGCATTAATTAATAAGAATTGGATACCCACGATTAAAGATAAGGTTTTAGCATCATTTTTCAAATGAGGATTTTACACCTTTATGTTTGAAGACAAAGAAGATCAGGATCTCATCTTCAGGAGTGGCCCCTACTTCATGCGAACCCAAGGGTTATATTCGGACCACTGGATTCCAAATTCTAATCCTAAATTTGATGTTCCAACGAAAGTCTCGGTATGGGTCAAGCTTCCCTTCTTCCTGCTACGTTGTTGGAACGAGGAAACTTTTAGGAGTATAAGAAATGCCCTTGGCAAATACATCAACTGAGCTAAGCCACAAGAAGGATTGCAAGCTTTTCCTAGGATCTCTATGGAGGTGGACCTAAAAAAGGGTTTACCGACATCAATAAATTTAAACCTAGATAATTACTCTCACATACAGGAAGTTGATTACGATCAACTTCCATTTAAAAGCAATTTTTTCCATGAATATGGTCATTTCATAGTTAATTCCAAGAAGAAGGCAGAAGAGCAGCTAAAGTAGCCCAATGATAGAGGACATTGACAACAACAAAAAAGGAGAAGAGGCCCCACAATGATGAACAAACAAGCCCCTCCTTAAGCGACCGCAAGGCAAAAAGGGAAAGGACCCATGTCTCCAAAAAAGTAAGGGCCAATGCCTGGAGAGGGAACCTCTGCTAATAATAAAAAGAGATCCCCATATCCAAACAATAACTTTGATATCTTGAATTAATTTCTAGAAGAAGTGGAAATTCAAACTACTATGGCAAGAACGGAGAAGGCCCCTAGCCCCATTAAGTCCTCTTCTCCAATAGCACTAGAAGGGATGCCTCCCCTAAAGAAGGCCCCTGTGGGGATTCAAGGGGAGGGTTTAGATTCATAAGAAGGAGAATTCCACTCCCCCGAGTCCTTAAGGCCCACGGCATAGGGTTACCAACAAGCTCTACAGATGAAAAATCAGATGGGGACAGGGAAAAGGAAATAGATCATTCACAAAGAAAAGTAGGTAAGAAGACAAATGGGTAGCTCCGAAATGAAGAAAATGAAAAAGATAAGGAAATGGGGACCAAGATGATAATCGATCCATCCAAAATGGTCAATAGAAATATTAATAAAAATGGCCCTAGCCTCCATTCTGGAGGCAACAAATCCCACAGTAAATAATGAAATTCCTCTCGTGGAATTACAGGTGGTTGGGCTTTGATTAATAAATGTTTGAAATTAAATCTCTAATAAAAAAGCAAATGTTGGCCATCCTCTTGCTCCAGTAGATGAAGTTGGGGGAACAAGAGTCCCTTCGAAATTTGTCAAAATTATGGAAGAATTCATAGCTTAGAGTGATCGGATAACACGAGACTTCTAGGGGGCTCTATTCAATTTGGTATAACTTTGCTTTCAAGTTGATTGGCTCACATTCAAATGCCTCATTGGTTGGTGGTTCTCTTGCTTCATCTCCCATCAAACAAGTGTGTAATGTTGTTAGTGTATATGTGCATATTCAATATACAGAAAAGATCAATTGTTGGGAGTCTCTCCTAAACCTCAGAGACTCTCTTTGAAGACAAGATTCTATTATGGTAGGGTATTTTAATGTAGATTTTTACTTGTAGATTCAACAACTTATGTGATATGCTAAAACATAAGACAAGAATCTACTCTACTCTCCAGTGGAAACCAAAATTGATCGATGAAAACACTAAGCAGAAAAGGAAGAATTTCAATCACACATAACACAATATATTTTTGGGGAAAGCTACTAATGAAAACCCCGACTGTCTATATTGCATTAATCAGAAGATCTAAGAAGAAAATACAATGCTTTTTCAACCCAAACAATTCCTGCACAAGTACAATCTATCTCTTTGTTTGACAAACCAATTCAAGCCAACACTTAGCCAATTCTGCTGCCTACCAACTTCCAAGCCCCTACTTCTTTACGCAATTATTGAGAGAATTAACCCATATTTAATTGGGAAATTCTCTTTCCATAGCTGCGCAATCCATCAATGGGCCTTCCTCTGATTGCATGCACCATCAGTTTAATTTAGATGATTTTACAACTGATAGTATGTTGTCCCTTAACTCAAATCTCAATTGGGTCTTCCTTTGAACTGACATGCATGAGTTATTTATGAGTGAATTATCAATTATTTGATTGATCACTACATGTAAATTAAATCCAATTTAATTCACTTGACCTCTCACTAGTTCCTCCAATAGTTAGAACTAGTTTAACTAAATTTAACTTAGTTAAACTAAATTAAATAATTACAACTCAATAAGAACTCAACCTGGGCCCGTAAAATTTAGGAATCACTCTACATGACTCTAGATAGACTTCCAACTCAAATTTACTGAGCCAACTATGTCAAATTAACTTAGTTAACTGCTACAAGCTACTATGAGAATAGAATTATAATTTAATTCAAGGAAAAATTAAATTAGGATTTTTCTATATGTTGTTTTTAACATTTTTTGTTGCAATTTTCAACACTCCCTCTCAACAATAAAGGAATTCAACTCTATCTCGATCCGGTACCTTTGGAGTGTTTTGTATGCAACACTTCTCTCTAGTGTTGTTGTTGTTGCAACTTCTAAAACTGAAAAAGCATCCAAACTAAATCAGTATGACGCATTTGTCACCAGAGTCTCTAACTCCTGCTAGCTACTGCATTGTCTACTAAAAATTTTGCATTGTTGCTAACTCTACACTGTGCTATCTGTGCTGCTGCCAACTTTTCTCTACGCTCCCCAATATTTGATTGCTTCTAGTCTCTGCCTTTGTCACTTTGACATCTGACTAAATCAACCGCCACTGATCCATCTTGCTATTGTGTATTGTGGGCTCTCGTAGCAAGGTAACGATCCATGAGACAAAACATCTCAATGGACCCTGCCTAAATTTATGCTCTCTTGGGACTATTACTTCACATCACCCCACCTCTCACCTGGAGGTATGGCTGCATATGCTCCCTCTGCCCACTTGGATTGAAATTCCCCCTACTAGAGGTCTCTGCTTGAGTGGATGTCTCCACTCAGTCTCTTCTCTGCTTCTCCAATTGTGGTTGCTCCACAACTTGAAGAAGCTGCTTCTGAGACTGCATGTTGAGAGGTAATTCATGATCCATCTCAAGCACCAAGTCTCTAAACTATGCCTTGATCCTCAAAGCTTTGCATGCATCTTGTACCTCACAAGAATACAGGTTCTTGACTTGCACACCGATCTATTTCACTTATCCCATGGTGATGTTTCTAAGGAAAACCTTTCCTTTGCTAAAAATCACATCGTAGCCACGATCTTCCAATACTGTAATGAAAACAAGATTATTTTTTAGTCCTGGAACATACATCACATTTGTGATTCTGAGAGGGGATCCAGACTCCCTCTGAAAGGTAAATGTACCAATGACAGTTGCACTATACCTCCCATCTGTTGATCAGTGGTTGTCATTAATGTCAACCGAATCAGTACCAGAGCTACCCTGATCTTGCATGGGCATTTTGACTTGAAAACTTACTCTATTATGAGTAAAGGATCTTCTATATGGATTCTACTCATCGATGCGTTTCTGTTGGTATATGGAACACCAAATAATTCTTCACGGTTTGAGAGATATTCATGTTTGAAGTTAGTAACCCTAGTTAGTGAGCTAAAACCCTATCGGGTTGTGGCATGACACTCATAATTGGTTGTGGTCATTGAATAGTCAATAATTAATAATAATACAAATTGCTCCTAAAATCCCTCCAATGTTAACTTGTTGAAGACCCTTTCAACTCAAGACATTCATATAGATAATGGCCCTCGTATCCTCCTCTAGTAGGGATTTTGTGGCTTCAAACAGGTCATCGTGGCATTTTTGCTATAATAATAATTATTATTATTTTTCTCTCTTCTTCTTTTTTCGAAGCTTCAGAAGTTGAAATTAAAACCCATTTGAGCTGAAATCTTTATGAACCTCATGACCGAATTTCAGATCCTGGTTCACTATATTTTCGTAGATATGATCTGAGGAAGTTAGGGTTTTTGCAGGCTCCTAAATTCCATGTCAAACATATGATGTTGGGAAAATTGTAATAACCTTCTCTCTGAGTATTGGATTCAAATTTCGTAAATAGTCACAAAAAGAGGACGAAATGTAGTTTATTGAGTAGCGTTTTCAGGGCTAAAGGTCAGAACAGTGACACGTGGAACTTCGTATAAGTTCGCTCTACTGAACTAGTCTATAATCAGGTCATTGTGGGAGATTGGGCATAGTTATTTCTTGAAGAATCCAATCTTGATTAGGCCTATGGGGTTGGAAAGAGGATGCAGAGGGCACCACCGGACGAAATTTCAGACCTTGGAGATCCAAAATTACGTAGATACAACAAAATCAATATCGAGCTCCTAAAGCAAGAGAAAGCATGCATTCAAGGATCATTGCAGTAAGGACCACACATCAACAGTCAAGGATAAGTCTCCCACATCAAGGTATGTATGATTAGTGTTTAAATTTGAATTTTGAGTATCATCTTTGACATTTTTTTTTGCAGGACAACGTAAGTATATATAGGGTCTTGGTTATATCTCTATGTCTCTATATGTCATAGTTAGTTTTGATACCACATTTCGGATGTCCTATTCTTGATACTACACATTTGATGCTACACCAAGTCTGCTAAATCTATATGATGTTGTAAGTTCATGTTACTTGTCTTGTCATAGTTGATAGAATGGTCTCTATTGTTGTACTTAGAACTTGGTTCATCACAAGTCTAGGGTTTGTCATCAGTTTCTATTGTATATATCTTTAGGTCAGTTTTGGATATAGTCTTGCATAGAGTCCAGGCTTATATCAAGAGTTGGAGTCTTTGTCTACTGCTACAAAGGGTCAACAACAAAAGTGAAAAGAACACTTCAGGTATGCATTGTAATTTTAATTTGTATTTATTCATTATTATGCACTTACATGTGTTTTCCAGGTACAGGTAAGTTGAAGGGTATTTTGTTTTGTTTTGGGATTGGTTTTGTCGGGCAAATTTTGCATGTAGGTAGATGAAGATTCAAGTACAACTTCAAGCATGAATTCATGAGCAGATGTATGAAATCAGAGGAAGCATTGTAGCGGGAGATCCTTTGAAGACATGACAATCATCTGTATATTGCGAAGAAGTTCAAGGCCAAGGATCGTTATTGTAAAGTTGTAAAAGTGTCATCATTGGAAGAGTCATCATTATAAAAGAGTCAATATGCCTAGAGTTGAAAAGGCATTATTGGGAGGTATAGGAGTCTCTATTGGGATGATGTCATGGTTGGGTTGCAGGTCATAGTGTGATTGGGTTTTCGGTCAAAATTATTGTAAATCATATTGTATTGTGGATCGTTGTCCTTGGTACGTGAATCCACACTCTTGTCTCATTTAAGTCATTATAGGGTGGCAGGGAGGTGCTAGGCTGGTGCATGAAGTCGCCTTTTGTTGGAGCCTGTGAACACTTCAGGGTGGTAGGTTGGTCTAGGATGTTGGGGCATCCATTCAGTTAACTACTGAAGAAACCAGGGCGTTGGGGCGTCCTTCCAGTGGGAGTTGGAGAAAAATGATTTTTCTAGAATTCTAGGAAGTTGTTGCTTTCACTTCAATTGGGGCTGAGATTAAAGTATTTATTAGAAAAACGTTTGGTGTTTTTTGACCCGGAGGGGGTTTTCCACCTAAAATTCTTGTGTCTACTATGTTCTTTTATTTACTGTTATTACTACATAAACATTAATAATAATTGAAGATTAACTAATGTTATGAAAATATTTAAAAGTGCTAATTGCTAAGGAATACTCATTCACCCCCACTTAATATTTCCAATAATTGGTATCAGAGCTTGGTTCCTTCAATAGCAGTCTAACAATTGGAAGGAGATCATGGATTATACTAAGAATAGAGTTCCTTTTTTCAATGGCAATAACTATGCAATTTGGAGTGGAAGAATGCAGGTTCATTTGTTGGCGCAAGGATACGAAGTATGAGAAATCGTTGGCAAAGGCTTCACATTGACTCAGGATTAACAAGGGAAGAAAAATATGGTATATAATGCAAAGGCTAAAGATATTACTATCAAAGGGTTTATCAAATCTGTTTATCTTAAGGTATTGAGTTGCAAAATTGCTAAAGAGACATGGGGCAAGCTTGAAAATATATATGTAGGTGACTCAAAGGTGAAAGAAGCAAAGTTTCAAATTTTTAGGGCAAAATTTGAACAACTCAAAACGAGGGAAGATGAAGATATTGATGCATACTTTCAATGTGTTGATGAAACAACAAATACATTGGAAGGTTTGGGAGAACCTGTTGAAACAAAAATTGTTGTCCGAAAGATCCTCAGAACCTTGCCAGTAAGATTTAACCCTAAGGTATCTGTCTTGGAAGATAGATCGAATCTGACCAATCTTAGCATGTATGAATTGCAACGAATTCTTACGGCATATGAAACGAGGATTGAAGTAGAGGATGACACATCTCACTTAGAAACAACATTTGCTGCATCAAAAAAAAATAGTAAGGACAAGCAGACTTCGAAAGTAAAAACTTGCAATTGTAAGGATGAGGAAAATGAAGAAGATGAAGAAGCATTCTCAGATAAAGAGTTTGCTTACTTCACGTGGAAAATGAGAAGAGGTATGGGAAAATTCAAAGGTAAACTTCCATTAATATGTTTTTGATTGTGGTAAGATTGGGCATTTTTGCAGCCAAATGTCCTCACAAAAATGAGGTTGTTACGAAAGGAAAGAAAAGTCCTAGGAAGTTCAACAAGCAAGGCAAGAAGAAATGGTTTAAGAAAAGTTTCTTCTCCAAAGAAGATAGCTTCTCATTCAAAGAAGAGAGTGATAACGAAGAAGAATTCAAAAGAAGAGTATTGTTTATGGCCAAGCACAGTAAGCAAGAGGCACCTGACGAAGAAGAAGAAATGACTGAGGTTGAATTTCAAAACGAAGTGATCAGGGTTATAAAAGAGCTCCAGGCTGAGAAGAAGCACATCAACACTCTTGAAGACGAATTAAAGAGAGAAAGGGAACAAGTCCTAATATTAAAATCAAGGCTGAAGAATATAAACAAATTGAAGAATCGCTCAGGAAAGAATTAAAGAAAAGCAACAAGGAAAGAGAAGCATTGGAAGATGAAATAGTTTATTTACGAAAGGAAGTAAAAAATGGAAAAGCTCTTCAAAACTATGCCAACAACTCAAAGAATTTGGACGAACTCATCAACAACCAACGATCATGCAACGACAAGATTGGTCTTGGTTACAAAGAAAAATTCAAAAAGGATTCAAGTCCTTCTATGAAAACTAAAGAAGATGGATATGAAAAATCTACCAAGCAGGTAGATTTCCCAGCTAGATCAAGAGATCAAAACTCGCAGGAAGAACCTTGGAAGACAAATCCTCGAAGAAGATTTCCTCCCAGGTATCAACCTATCTTTTATGGTCATTGTTATTCATGTAGAAAGTTTGGACATAAAGTTGCAGAATGTCGCATGTATGTTTGGAAGGAATATAATTCCAGGAGATCTCTCAGAAATGGATATTCCAGAACTCAAAATATCAACAGATTTGATCATTTGAGAGATGATGTCGAATGTTACAAATGTAACAATTTTGGACACATGGCTCAAGATTGCAGGAATAAAAAGGTTTGGAAAAGAAAACAGGTACAAGAAGACAAAGGAGATAACAAGGCTTCAGCAGTTATGCTTTCAGGATTTGCAAAAGCAGAAGGTCATGAGGAATTAATAGTTGCTTCAGATAATGACTCAAGTCAAGATGGTTTGTTAGGTGACTCACTATTTTGAACAATCTAGCTTGTTGACTCCTTAATGTTTACAGAGGAGTCTATGTAGTAGTATATGGCACAAGTCTATGATTGACAGGAAGGTAGTTTGAACAAGATGGCAGTTTTATTATAGGTTCATGGGGAGCAAAATAGTTGAAGGATTATAGGTTGCCAAGAACAAGCCAAGATTAGTCTGCAAAGGATAAGCACTAGTTGAAGGAATATATTTTGAAGAAACATTTGCTCCTGTTGCCAGAATGGAAGCTATCAGGATGTTTCTCGCTTATGCTTGCTCGAGAAAAATCAAGGTCTACCAAATGGATGTTAAGTTAGATTTTCTAAATGGTGAATTTGAGGAAGAATTTTACATTGAACAACCCAAAGGTTTTCTGCTCACTAACAAAGAAGACTATGTCTGCAGATTAAAGAAGGCTCTATATGGTCTCAAGCAAGCTCCTAGGGCTTGGTATGCTCGTCTTGACGAATATCTACATCAACAGGGATTCAAGAAAGGAAGCGCTGAGAACAATAATCTAGTCTTGATGATGAACCACAATTGTTGGTTAAAAACGTGTCGGCCAAAAAAATTCTCTCATGTGATTTCTACCGAAAGACTTTGTTTAATTCATTATGGATCACAGAAGCTTGAATACAGAAACAATGTTTATGTGAAAGTGGATGGAGATAAACTAACAATTATCGAAGCATATGTGGATGATATAATCTTTGGAAGCAATGATGACAAATTAAGTAAAAGAATTTGCCTGAAAAATGCAAAGTGAGTTTGAAATGTCTATGATTGGCGAACTGAAATACTTTTTAGGGCTTTAGATTTCTCAGCAGGATAAAGGGATATTCATATATCAATCCAAGTACATCAAAGAAATGCTCAAGAAATTCCAGATGGAAGATTGCAAGCCAATCCTTACCCCCATGGTAACATGTTGCAAGTTAAGCTTAGAAAATTTGTCAAAGGACGTGGACCAAAGGCTGTATAGATCCATGATTGGTAGTCTCTTATATGTGACACCCTCCCATCCTGATGTGATGTAGGCAATTGGACAACTAGCAAGATTCCAAGTAGCACCAAAAGAATCTCATATTATTATCGTCAAAAGAATTCTTCAGTATCTTAAGGGCACAATGGAATATGCTCTATGGTATCCCAAAGGAAATGATCTAGTCATCCAAGCTTATATAGATGTAGATTAGGCAAGAAGTGTTGATGATTGTAAGAGTACCAGTGGAGCAACATTCTATCTAGGTAGTGTCTTGTTTCATGGTTAAGTAAAAAGTAGTCTTCAATCTCGTTATCCACAACAGAAGTAGAATATGTAGCAGCAACCACTTGTTGTACTCAAGTTCTTTGGATGAAGCAAACTTTGCAAGATCTTCAAGTCAAGTTCGATGAGCTTATTCCCATCTTTTGCGATAACACCAACGCCCTCAGTATCTCCTAGAATCCTGTGAAGCATGCCAAAATGAAGCACATTCCATCATTTCATTAGGGAGCAGGTTGCTGAAAAGAATATCAAGCTTGAATATGTTGGCACAAAGGAACAAAGTGATGACATATTTACCAAACCATTACCTTGTGAAACATTTGAGTGTCTTCACTAAAAGCTTGAGATTCTCCCAAGTTTTCATTAGACTCTTTCTCTTATCTACTCAAGTAGAAAGGGGGAGTGGAGGTGTGTACAGGTCCGCAGGATCGTTGTTTGTCAAGGGGAGTTACCCTTTTCCATTGATGACAAAGGGGGAGAGAAGGCAGTAGGAAGAGGTGTCATGATCACAGGGGGAGTACTTGTGTTTCCATCAATGCGAAAGGGGGGGATTGTTTATTAGTGGTTGTCATTGATGTCAACCCAAGTAGCACCAAGGGCTACCCTAATCTTGCATGGGCATTTTTACTTGACAACTTACTCTATTCTGAGTCATTGATATTCAATATTGATTCTACTCGTCGAGATGTTTCTGTTGATATATTGCATGCTAAGTAATTCTTCACAGTTTGAGAGGTATTCATGTTTGAAGTTAGTAACCCTAGTTAGTGGGCTAAAACCCTGTGGGGTTGTGGCATGACACTCATAATTGGTTGCGGCCATTAAAAAGTCAATAATTAATAATAAAAAATTGCTCCTAAAATCCCTCCAACATTCATTTGTTTAGGAACCTCTCAACTCAAGACATTCATATAAATAATGACCCTCATATCCTCCTCTAGTAGGGATTTTGTAGATTCAAACAGGTCATCATGGCATTTTCACTATACTTATTTATTTATTTATTTTGCGAAGCTTCAGAAGCTGAAATTAAAATCCATTTGAGACGAAATCTTGATGAACCTCGTGACCAAATTTTAGATCTTGGTTCGCTATATTTTCAAAAATATGATATGAGGAAATTAGGGTTTTTGCAGGCTCCGAATTCCATGTCAAATAGGTGACATTGAGAAAATCGTCATAACTTTCTCTCTGAGCATTGGATTCAAATTTCTTAAATAGTCACAAAAAGAGGACGAACTTTAGTTTTTTGAGTAGCATTTTCAAGGCCAAATGTCGTAATAGTGACACGTGGCATTTCGTACACATTCGCTCTACTGAACTAGTCTATAATTAGGACATCGTGGGAGATTGGGCATAACTCTTTCTTGAATAATCCACTATTGATCAAACCTATGGGGTTGGAAAGAGGACTCAGAGGGCTACCATAAGATGAAATTTCAAACTCTAAAGATCCGAATTACATAGATACAATAGATTCAATATCGAGATCCTAGAAGGCAAGAAAAAACATGCATTCAAGGATCACTACAATAAGGATGACACATCAACCATCAAGGGTAAGTATCCTAGAACAAGGTATGTATTATTAGTGTTTACATTTGAATTTTGAGTATCATCTCTGACATATGTTTTTGCAGGAAAATGTAAGTATATACATGGTCTTGATTATATCTCTATGTATCTATATGTCACAGTTAATTTTGATACCACATTTCGGGTGTCTTATTCTTGATACTACACATTTGATGTTACACGAAGTCTGCTAAATCTATATGATGTTGTAATTTCATGTTACTTGTCTTGTCATAGTTGATAGAATGGTATCTATTGTTGTACTTAGAACTTGGTTCATCACAAGTCTAGGGTCTGTCATCAGTTTCTATTTGATAATATATATCAATATAACCTTATATATACATATCTATAGGTCAATTTTGGATATATTCTTGCATAGAGTCCAGGCCTATATCAAGAGTGGGAGTCTTTGTCTACTGCTGCAACAAGTCAACCACAAAAGTGACAAGCACACTTCAGGTACGCATTGTAATTTTAATTTGTTTTATTCATTTCTATGCACTTACATGAGTTTTGCAAGCAAAGGTAAGTTGAAGGGTATTTTGTTTTGTTTTGGGATTGGTTTCGATGGGAAAATTTTGTATGTAGGTAGAAGAAGATTCAAGTACAACTTCAAGCAAGAATTCATGAGAAGAAGTATCAAATCAAAGGAAGCATTGCAGTGGGACATCCTTTGAAGACATGACAACCATTCGTATATTATGAAGAAGTGTCAAGGCCAAGAGTCATCATTGTAAAGTTGTAAAAGAGTCATTTGTAAAAGTGTCATCATTGGAAGAGTCATTATTGTAAAAGAGTCAATCTGCCTAGAGTCAAAAAGGCATTACTGGGAGGTATAGGAGTCTCTGTTGGGATGATGTCATGGTTGGTTTGTAGGTCATAGTGTGATTGGGTGTTCAGTCAAAATCATTGTAAATCATATTATATTGTGGATCGTTGTCCCTGGTACGAGAATCCACACTCTTGTCTCATTTCAATCATTATAGGGTGGCAGGGAGGTGCTAGATTGGTGCATGAAGTCCCCTACAGGTTGGAGCCTATGAACACTTTAGGGCGGTAGGTTGGTCTAGGATGTTGGGGCATCCATTCAGTTGAGTATTGAAGAAACTAGGGCGTTGGGGCACCCTTCCAGTGGGAGCTGGAGAAGAATGCTTTTCTAGAATTCTAGGAAGTTGTTGCTTTCATTTTAGTTGAGGTTGAAGATTAAAGAATTTATTAGAAAAGCGTTCGGTGGTTTTTGACCCAGAGGGGGTTTTCCACCTAAAATTCTTGTGACTACTATGTTCTTTTATTTACTTTTTTTACTGCATAAACATTAATAATAATTGAAGATTAACTAATGCTCTGAAAATATTTAAAAGTGCTAATTGCTAAGGAATACTGATTCACCCCCCTCTCAATATTTCCAACACCATCATCTCCAAACTCTATGTTCTGCTTGAGGTCTTTCTCCTCAAAGTCACTGAAGAGATCTCTATTCCCCGTCAAATGGAACGAGGCACTAGTGTCACATGCTTCCCATTACAGTGCTGGCCATGCATGCAATGAGATTGAAATCAAGTTCGAACTGTGAAACTAGAGCTTCAGCTATTGCATGCTCCTTCGTCATTTCTTTCTTTTGTGGGAAATTCGTGGCATTGTTCCCGTATGCCTGACAGTGAAAACACTTGATGTTCAACAAGTCCTTCTTCTTGCCACCCTCCTCGCTTTGGGAATTCTTTCCCTTGGCTTTCTTTTCTTTGTTGACTAACGCAAAGTCCTCTTCCACTTCTTTGGAAGAGGTCCCATCTCTAATGTTTCACTGAAACTCTTATTTTACCAAGTCAGACCACAACCGTTCCCACTTTGGTAGCTTCTCCCTCCCATTAACTTAGTCCTTGTAATTGTGCCAGCTCTTGGGAGGTCCTATAAGTGTTAGGCTCACAAGATCATCTTCGGTAACAGTAATCCTAACACTTACAAGCTCATCCTGACATTGAGTGAACTTGGTCAAGTACTTTGAAATAGAGTTGCCCTTCTCCATCTTGATCTTTTTGAGTTTGTTCTTCAGTTCCAACTTCATGTGGTCATTGCTATTTTGAAATAGGTTCGTAAATACCTTCCACATTGCAAATGGAGTTTCCTTACGTGGAGATTCGAGACAATATGATCTTGAAATCCTTCTAGGATAATCCTTCTCGCTTTTGCCACACACTTTCTCCATTCAACCAGATCTATAGCATTAGATGCTAGGGGATTCAGAATATCATGATCTATTAATTCCTTCAGCCTATCATCTTCTAGCACTATCTCCATCTTGTCCTTCCAAGCTATGTAATTTGAGCTACTCTCCAGGGCATACTCAAATCTCAAACCGTAGAATGACATATTGTTGACTCTGAAGTATAAACCTGCAAATTTGATTTCACCTCCATAACAAACTCGAATTATACTCTTCTATAATGTCTTCAACTCTGATACCATGTAGATTTTTACTTGTAGATTCAACAACTTATGTGATACGCTAAAATATAAGACAAAAATCTATTATACTCTTCAGAGGAAACCAAAATTGATCGATGAAAATACTAAGCAGAAAAGGAAGAATTTCAATCGCACATAGCACTACTATTTTGGGGAAAGCAGCCACTTAAAACCCTGACTATCTATATTGCATTAACTAGAAGATCTGTGAAGAAAACACATTGCTTGTTCAACCTGAACAATTCTTGCACAAGTACAATCTATCTCTCTGCTTTAGAAACTAGCTCAAGCCATCACTTAGCCAATTCTGTTGCCTGCCATGCCCCTACTTCCTTGTGCAATTCCTGAGAGAATTAACCCATATTTAATTGGGAAATTCTCTCTCCATAACTGTGAAATCCATCCATGGGTTTTCCTTTGATTGCATGCACCAACGGTTTAATTTAGATGATTTTACAATTGATAGCACAATGTCCCTAAACTCTAATTTCAACTAGGTATTCCTCTGAACAAACATGCATGAGTTATTTATGAGTGAATTATCATTTATCTGATTGATCACTGCATGTGAATTAAATCCAATTTAATTCACTTGACCTCTCACTAGTTCCTCCAACAGTTAGAACTAGTTTAACTGAATTTAACTTAGTTACACTGAATTAAATAATTACAACTCAATAAGAACTCAACCTGGGGACCTAAAATTTAGGAATCACTCTACATGACTCTAGATAGACGTCCAACTTGAATTTATTGGGTGAACTAAGTCAACTTAACTTAGTTAACTGCTACAAGCTGCTATGAGAATAGAATTGCAATTTAATTCCTAATTTAATTCAATGACAAATTAAATTAGGATTTTTCTAGATGTTATTTTTAACATTTCTTATTGAAATTTTCAACATTTAATGCAACCCTCTATCCTTGGGGAAAAAAATGAGGATCCCCTATTCAAGGTCAATTTCAAGAAAGTTTAGAGGTTCTAATTACTTCGCTGGAGCTAATGGATATCAGGCCAACTACCAACAAATTTACATGGAATAATCGTAGTTCTAGCCTGGGGCATATTGTCGCCTGCATAGATAGATTTTCAATTGCTTGTTCCTTTTTATCTCAAGACTTTAAGTCTCCTCCAAAATTCTTCCCCAGGCAAGTTTAGATCGCCAACCAATTTCTCTTGAAGTATCGTAGACAACAAATTATGGGTTATTTCCCTTTTGCTTCTCTCCTCTTTGGATCCAAAGGGAAGGCTTCTCGAATTTGGTAAAGGAAACATGCAACAGGTGGGAAATTGGTTCTCCAATTACCATCTAGGAAAAAGAATCTAAAAATTGAATTTAGCCATTAAGCAGTGGTTAAAAATAAATAATAAAGACAAGGGTGCCAAAATAAACATGCATAACTCAAATTTGGAAGAAGCCTAACGGAAATAGAGAATGGAGTCGTCATAAAGGAGATTCTGCAATACAAACAAGCATAATTCAAGGCCTTCCATCATGTGCTCAGATTAGAAGAGGAAGAATGGCACCTCAAGTCCCGCAACTTATGGTTACTAGTTGGGGATCACAACACCAAGTTCTTCCATAACCAATCTAAGGCACAGGTTTGGAGGAATACTATTAAATATATTATCATGGATGGAGTGCATATCGAGGACTTCAAGGGGATACATAGGATGGTTGTTTATTACTTCAATTCACTATACTTTGCCCAGATTGTACCCAATTCGAAGGTTTTCATGCATATGTTAGATAAAATCCAAAAATTGGTGATTGAAGACGACAATTTGGACTTGCTACAAAGCATTATAGAAGAGGAGATCTAAAGAATTATATTTTCTTTGATCCCAGACAAAGATCTGGGTCCATATTAGGCTTATTGGGATGTCATTAAGTTTTATCTAATTCATCTATTGGATTGCATCTTCAACCCTTAATGTATGGTAGGAGGGATTAACTCATCCTTTATTACCCTGATTCCCAAAGAAGTCCATTCATCCTCCTTCACCAGGTAAGGACTGATCTCTTTATGCAATGTCCCATATAAGATAATTTCTAAAATTTTAGCTCAACACATAAAGCCTTGCCTTCCCAAGCTCATCCCTGAGAATCGGGGAGGCTTCATGGGCCAAAGGCACATAATAGATAATATTGTCTTGGTCCAAGAAGAAAGATATTCGAGCAACGTAAGGAAAGATAAAGGTATGCTCATCAAACTTGATATGGCAAATGCATTTGATCATGTTAATCATGGATTTTTATTAAAAGTGTTATCTTAATTTAGCTTTGATGGGAAATTTATAAAATGGGTGGAGGTTTTTATCTCCTCCTTATGGATCTCCCCTTTGGTAAATGGCTGCTCCTCAGGCTTTTTTAAAGCCTAAAGAGGGCTTCACCAAGGGTCCCCCTTATCACCTTTCCTCTACATCTTGATGGAAGATTCATTAAGCATAAATCTTGAATATGAATTAAGGAATGGAAGCCTTTTGAGTATAATATATGTCTCATGCATCAAGAGTATAAATCACTCCCAATTTGATGATGATACCCTCTTATTAGGATCCTCATTAATTATTGCAGTGTGTTTCAAGTAGGTTCTAGATCAGTATCTACTAGCTTATGGAGGTCTTATTAATCATAGAAAATCACATATCTAGTCTTGGAATATTAGACCCCTTCTTCAGAAACAATTGTGTCATCTTCTTGGGTTTCATATTGTAGCTTCTTGTAAAGATTTCACATATCTAGGATTATGATCCATTTAAAATCCCATTCCTTCTAAGCATGGTAAGGAATTATTGCAAAATTCAAGTCCAAGCTACGACAATGGGAAGTGATTTGGTTGAACTTATCTAGGGTTCAAGTTTTCATTAAAGTGGTATTATCAACTTTTCCTTTTTACCAATTCACAACTGTCATAGTGCGAGTTGGAACTCTTTGCGAACTAGCTAAAATTACGAGGAAATTTTTATGGGAGGGTGGTAAGCATAGCCATAAAAAGTTTCATCTCATCAAATGAGTTGTGTTAAAATCCCCAAAGTCACATGGTGGCCCGGGGATCTAGGATCCCTCCCTTATGAATATTACATTAGGTTCCAAGTTAGTGTGGAGATACATTTCAAATCATTTTCCCTGGTGGAAAGAAGTTGTGTGGTGCAAATACTTTCTACAAAGCTGATATTTTAGCTCCAAATCTCCCCTAGCTCCAAAAGGAGGTTCTTCCATCTTGAATCTCTGCTGTTCTTATATGGATCTGATTAAAAATCATCTTTCAGGATATCTAGGGAATGGGAAGTCAATAAATCCATTGTTGGATCAAATCCTTAATAAGTAGGCTTTGGAAAGTCATGAGGAGTTAATCCCCTTGAGATATTAACTGGTATTTGAAAGAAAATCCATGCTATCAGATATTTCAAAATGAGATAGCTCTAATTCATGGATTTGTTGGGACCTGAGTTACATTTCACTCCATCTCTAGGCTTAAGTTAGCCTGTTGATGTCATTGTTGGTTGGTTGCATCCATAGGAATCATTCCTGTACTAATCACTAGATTTGTTGGAATTTAGAATTTATGGTTTGATAAGGTTACTCCATTTTATTGTTCAAGCAGGACTTCCTCCAAAATATCGTGTTTGGTCATGAGTTTGGACTCCCAACTATCCACTGAAACTCAACTCCTTTTGCTGGTTGTTAACGCATGGTAAAATATTGACATTGGAGAATTTTCAGAAAAGAGGAATGGTTTGTCCCTCACGCTATCATTTATTCCTAAGATAGGAAGAAATACTTACTCATCTATTTCTCTGTTGTTCCATTATTCGTGAAGTTTGGGAGTTTTCCCTTACCCTTCTCTTCTCAATAATTTATGTTGGAAATATGATTATACTGAGGAGGGGGGTGTGAATCAATATAATGATCAATTTTAACCAATAAAAACACTTTAGTGCCCATATAATATTAATCTCATCAACAACATGAATATATACCATATATCTACACACACACACATGAAACTTTTTTTTATTATGAATGATATATTGGGCACCAAACCACTGTTACACTGATTTTTTGGCACTAACCAGAAGGAGGCACCAACCCCCTAAAATATTTTATTGGCTCTAACCCCCTTAAATGTTTTACTGGAACCAACCAAAAGGAAGCGCCAACCCCCTTAAATATTTTACTAGCACCTACCTATAACCACCCCTCCCACATTTACCCACTTTAACTGGCTTATCGGGGTAAACATGAGTTAAGGGCTACTATGATATGACACAACCTCCTAAGTACAGTTAAGAAAGTGGAGTCGACAAACTGGAACCTTATTGGCCTTCCTCAAAAGATAAAAGACACCTAGGAGCTAAACAACCACTCCAAGTGCCCAAACCCTGAGCTAGAATGTTGTTTTAGTGACCTAGGACCACAACCAATGCATGACAAGGCCTCCATGCGGTTATAGGCCTCAAACCACATGCATAAGCCTATAAGGGTGCAATTATGGCCCAAAACTTCCAATTTAAAGGGTGGTCTCCGATTTTGAGCCGCCATTTCAAGCTAACCTCCAAACCACTTCCCAGAACTCAATGAGACTTTCTATAATGATAAATAACATCAGGACAAAGCCATTCATGTAAAACTTGATCTGACTAAGCCTAACCATGACAATGATTTCATCAAACATATGGTGAACATGTAATCTACAAGTCATGAATGCATACCTGAACATACAGGTCTAAAACTTGTCTAAGATTCACCAAGAAGGTCTAATGCCCTCTCATAATAGCTACAATAACATATGTTATCTCATGCATTCATTAACCATTCATCAACTAATAAAAACATAGCAAGATCCATAGTTGGAACATGTTATGGAACCATTCTTATTAACAACATTTAACCAAAATAATAACCATGATAGAAGCGCCATCAAAGCCACATAATAACAAGTACAAGTACTCATATCATACAATAGGGAAATGTCTCTTATTATCATATGCAAAAGACAACCAAGTCAAGGACTTCCACGTACCACCCAACCATAGATTGGGTTGAACCAAATCTCTCTTTTAGCCAATCACCCCCATGCCATATTCCAAGCATAAATGTAGGATATCATGGAATAAACCAAACAAAACAAAACCAGGGCTTCCAGAGCCAAAACACCTCAAACCTCAACCAGTGATTCCACCTCACGGTTGGACATCACTAACGCCATCCAGATCAGTCTCTACCCAATATTTCCAAGGATACAATAACTAGTAACTCAACCCACAACCTTCCAGGGCTTTAGAGCGTTTGTCCAACCTGACTCTAGGGACTAGTAACTCAACCCACTAAGGGCTCCAGAGCGTTTGTCCCAGCCTAGGATCTAGGACTAGAAACTCAACCCAAGTTGTTCCAGGGCTTCCACTGTGTTGGTTCCAACCCACAGCCATAAGGAATCATGAGCACTAACTAAAAAACAATCAAATGGAGAAACCCACAACACCATGGCCATTCAGGAAATGGTGAGGAAAATCTAAAACCATTGTCAATCCAGACAATCCTCCATGCCAATGATAAGACATAACCAGAAAACCACATGCATATACCATGCATCCATAAATCAACAAGGAAATCACACATGCAACTTGTTACCTGCAAAGAAATCCGGATGTAGTTGTTGATCCACTTGTTCCCTTGCGCTTTCCTGCTTTTGTTTGCCTTTTTTCTCCAAATCCAATGTATGACCAAGTGCTCCAAGAATACTCTAAGCGTGCAAGAGTATGAGAGAATGAGAGAATAGAAGAGAGATCTAAGGTAAAACTAACAAAAGGTTCACACACTAACAAAAAGTTGTGAACTGATCCTCATGTTGATGGTGCTGGACTCGCCAACATTCAGGGGATCACCCCGGTATGAAGTCCCAACTAGACCTCACATCGTTTGGTGTGGGAGTCCCATCCGGTATGATGGCCCGGTTCCAATTATCTTAAAGGTTTGCCTCAACTCTTTCTTGTTAGCAAAGGAGAGTGGTATGCTTTGTCTTCGAGTAGTGAGGCTTGTGTGCCTGGTGATTTCTAGTGTTTCTTGTGTCAAGGTTCTTTCACCGGAGAGAGGAAGGGTGGGAGTGAGTCCCAAGTTGGATGGTAGGAAACCCAACTCTGTTAAGAACACACAACTCAACAGGACATGCACAGCTTCCGGAGGATAATCCACACGGATGCAACAGTCACAACACACAAGGGAAGATAGCACGTACAACACTCAGTGGGCAATCCACACGACTGCGATGGTCATTATAGCAAGTTTACGTGAAAGGTTATGTCTCATGTCTGGGAACACAGGCAGGACAACGTTAACAACATATACAACACACACACACACACACACACACACACACACACACACATATATATATATTGGAACAGTTGAATGAATCCAAGTGTTAAACACAAGTTAAAGCAACATGCATTACAAATGTTCAAGATGAATCTTACAAATAGTTACAACACATGTGTGAAAACATGTTGGCCTGTTAGCAGGCTTTTGAATTAAGCGAAAGTTCCAAGACACATTGATACACCATACATCACTAACCCCGTGGGCGAGGCATTGGAGTAACTACTTACCCCTCAAAGAAAATATTACAAACTCTCAAGGCTATATGGGAGGAGCCGAGGTGAAAAGTCCTTTGCATGTACAAATGAGGGGGTATTTATAGCCAAGGGTGAAACTGACCTTTGTGGCTGTTTGACTACCCTCATGACTGTTGAACTTCCATGACCTTTCGACTTTACATGACTCTTCATATGACAAGTGGGTCTCTTGGACTTCCACGTTACATTACGTTGATTGACAGTATGGCCCATAATAGAGATGTGGATGACATGACTCATGACAAGACTCAACATAATAGTGATGGTACATTCATGTTGCTGCTGGTGTGCATGTCGAGCTACAGTGTTGTTGGGTGATGGATGTCCTCATGGTGTGTCACAACTTCACCTCCGCATGGCAAAGTGTGCGGAGTCTTCGATGGTTGTTGGGTTCGCTTGATGTTGCATTCACATGTTGTTCCTTGCTTGTATGTTGGCATGCTTGACAGGTTCGTCCATTCGTGAGAAGTGCATGTTCGTCTGTCTATCTGTCCATGAACACACTTGCATGTTCGCTCATCCGTCCATCCGCGAAAACATCTTTGCATGATCGTTCGTTCGCAAGCACATCTCTTTGTATGCATCGTTTGTTCATCTTTTGGCGAACATGTCCTTCTGCATGTACTCCCTTTGTTCATCCCATCCGTCATCATGCCATGTTTGTTGTGTACGTGTATCTGCATTCACTCATGACGAGATGACATCAAATCCATAAATCTCCTTGTCTACTATGATGCATGATTGTTTTGGATGTAGGTGATCGGGAGAGGAGACAAGGTTGCGAGCTTCGAGATGGGATGGAGGCTCTAGTCACTGTTGGTGAAAACTGCACAGAAGTCACTGGGTGATGGAGACAGGCTATCTGGATTGACAGTGATTGTTCGCGGGGTCTGGCTCAGCTGGAGGAAAAAACTGCGTAATTTTTTAGGGGAGAAGGCAGTTGCGTGTTGGGACCTTGGCAGCAAAAACTGTGCAATTCATGGAGGGAACTGACAGTCTGTTGCTGGGAACTTGGTAGCAGAAATTGCGCAATTCCTGGAGGGAATTGACAGTCTACTGTCGAGAACTTGGCAGCAGAAATTGTGCAATTCCCGGAGGGAGTTGGAAGTCAGTTGCTTGGAGTTGCTGGTGGGAAAAATTGCGTTGATGCTGGGAGGATGGCCTGTTGATCACCTTTGTGCATTTTCTGAGCTGAGCAGAGTGTTGGGCAGCAGAGGGCTTGCTCATGAAAACTGCATAGTTTTCCGGGTGAGTAACTAGTTGACTAATTGAAGGGATGGCTGGTAAAACTGCACAACTTTTTGAGGGAGACAGGGACGGGCACTGAGTGTCTGTCTAGCTTGTCTTCGCAATTTTATCAGTTAGCGGAGTGGGCAAGGTCTGCAGCCTCTGCGCAATTTTTGAGGGGAATCAGTCCTCGGGTGACTACCAGGTCAAATTCTTCGATTGACCAGCAAGAAGGTTGATTGATCTACTTGCGGGCAGCACAACTCAAAATGGCTTACTTGGTGCTTTTGCTTTGTTCTGGGTGACAGTCGATCGAGTTGATGGTGGGGTAAAGGTCTGGCTGTCAGAGGGGAATTCAATCGTCATAACTTTAGCAAAATCACTAAGTGTGTGATCGAGTGAAAAGGTGCATAAATGATCTTGCAAACACACACTTACATGACCTAACGACGAGACGAATCAAACCATCCTGACACATATGCTCAACATGACTGACCAACGGTGTGAACGACAATCGTGATGCTTGCAATTGATCGTTGGATGACCACAACGACACTTGCGTGACAGTGTATATGACTCCGTGTGTGAGTGCGATGGATGTTTAGCAAACAAAACATGTACATGCGAAGCGAAGACCTTGTGTATAACCAGAACATGGTCGCAAGCATGACATTGACATCAACATGCAAAAGTTATCGTTGGAATGATCAAGCAAGGTGGGTGATGTTGTAACATCCATTGTCCTTTTAATTTTATTTTCAGTTTTATTGCAAAAATGGAAAAAAAATCAAATATTATTTTATAGCGGAAATAAGAGGAAATGCAGAAATTTGAAAGAAATGACTTATTTTATTTTATTAATGGCTTTTGAATGTGAGAAACTTGCGAGAAGATGTGAGCCATCCGCTTGGAAGGCAACGGATCCAACGGTAATCGCGTGGTTAACAAGTGTGAGGGTTAATTCAAAATCAGGCGTGATAAATTATAAAATTGAGTTAAAACCTCAATTGATCAGGGCCGTCCGCTTACAAGCAGCTAATCCGGCATATATCGCGTCGAAAAGTGCACGGGTTTTACTTTTAAAATTAGACCCGATAATCCTTTTAACTGCAGTTTTATTTCCTATCGGGTCCGTGAGGAAGTCAAAGGCTTGTTGATAAAGTGGATGCGATAAGGTTTTGTTTGACAGGTTTAAAGTCTTATTGAGTTTTGAAGGATTAGACCGTCCATTGAATTGGTGATCTAACGGTGATCACGCTCAAATGTGCACACGGGTTCATAGCTCATGTGGACCCGATATGTAATGAATTAGGGCTTTATTGCTTTGGTTTCTGGCAACGATGATTGGTCAGGTTTCCTTGCGTTTTAACCAATCAGAACATTTCTGATGCATACGTGGGCCCAAGTTCACGCACGGAGTTTTGTTAAAATGTAGTGTGTTGTGTTAAAACAGTTTAACCATTAGAACATCTACAAAGAAACTTCATCAGCAGCCAAGCCACGGATCCGAACATCGAGCGACCATCATCAGTTTTCTAATTTCTATTACTTCCTGTTATTTTGTTTTCTTGAGAATGAGGTGTCTTTTACCGTCTAATGTAATATTCTATGGTGATTTTTAATTTAGACAATTAGGAGATAGTTAAGCAGTTTGACAGTTTTGGTGATTACCAACTGTCTCATAATGTATAAAAAGAGGAAAATTTACAGAGAGAGGGTTCGAATTTTGAAGAACCTGGAGACTAGGCCACTGTATTCTTGATAAAATTGTTGATTAATGAAAGAATCAGAAGTTTTCCACACATTGTTGGGTATGATTTTGTGACTTCTTTGTTATGTGTCATCATATGTCTTATTCTTTTAAGTATGGTAATGAAGTAGAAAGTATTTATTTGCTTATGTAAATGAAGTTAAAATTCCTTAAAAGAGTGCTCCTATATTTGAAGTTCCTACCTCTACAATTCTTCTAAGTTACATATAGTAGTTTCTGTGTAAAACAACATATTGTCTTTAACTTCTCTAAGTGTCACAGATAGTAGATTCTGTGTAAAACAACATATTGTCTCTGACTCCTCTTAGTATTCTTCATTCCACATTCATATTCAGCAATCAAATGGCATTCTGAGACTTTCATGTCACCTAAGTAATGAGGGTTAAAAACTAGGTCTTTCAGGTCCTTCATTTGAGAATACAACATACAATTAAGTGACAACTAAGTGACATAAACAATAAACATTAATGTCTTAAGCACAATTTCTACACGGCCAAGAAATTAGTTTCTTAAGGGACAAAATTAATTGGCGCAGTTGCCAGGGAGAGAAGACAAGAACACTTTTCCCTGGGTCTTTAATATTTTCCTCTGGTTGTTCAGTGAGGAGGAAATATTTGGCTGTATTAAACATGCAGAAATTCTCACCTGTAGATCACCTGATAATGCAATATACTAAAGCAAAATACTTTATCTACTACTACAACCTATTTAGTTGAAGCTTAATCGAATATGAGCAAGATCAATTGAACACATATAACTGATAAGAAGAAACCAATCACACATAACACAGAAGAAATAACTAGGGGAAACCCTCAGCCTAAAACCCCAACTCTATATTATCATACAAGTCGAAATATAGTCCGGATTACAAAAAGAATCAGCTCACAAGCTATCCTGCTCTCTCTGCAATCCCTCTACTGCTCATAGACAGTCAAAGGCCTCTCTCAAACGTTCTCCTCTACCGTCCAAGCCTCCTATTTCTTTGTACAATTTTCCTTGGGGTCAAGTGCAGCCACTTGTGTGACTTGGCCTCTTCACACACTCGCTAACCTCTGATCCAACTGCTCAATCCTGAAGGAGATAATTCCTTCTCATGGATAAGCTTCCTTTATAGGAAAAACATTCATCCAACTGATAGTACATTGTCCCTTCTCTGATCTCAACTGGATCTATGTCTGAACTGACATGCATGAGTTATTCATGAGAGAATATTCAGTTATCTGAAGTGCAGCAGTTATATGCAAGCATGCATTTACTAACTAAACTTACTTAATTTAAATAAACTATTTAAATCAATCTAACTAGACTTGACTTAGTTAAGTGAGCCAACTAATTACAATTCAAATTAGAACTCATCCTTATCTCTTTAACTAATGGATAAATTCCTCAATTAATAGATAAATTATTGCATGTCCTCATATAGACTTCATGTTTGATTTCTCACAACTAATTAACTCATGGTGAATTAATTAATTTATTTTCAAACAGCTATTAAGTTCAAATTCGAATTTTAATTCCTATTTTAGTCTAGGGACTGACTAAAAATAGGAATCCATCATGAACTGATAAAAATAGAATGCTATTTTTAGCACTTCCATTTTTATTCCCTGTTGCTCAATCCAGCACTGATACCCAAACTACTATTTATAGTAGCTCTATTTTTAGCATTTCTTGTTGTTATTTTCAACACTTCCTCTCAATAAGAAAGGCTTCAACTCAAACCCGATCCTGTACCTTTGGAATGTTTTGCATGCAACACTCCAACAACTCTCTCAAAAAAAAAAAAAATATATGCTAGAAATATACTCTGATGCTGAAGCTCTACCTGCTGCTGACAAGTGCTCCCTCTCTGACCTTTGAGCTGCTGCAACACTCCATGCTTCTCGCACTGTTGTACACCTCTCTGTACCATCCTGCACTGGTGTAACACTCTTGTTCCTCTCGCATTGTTGCAGCCTGCTAGCTCTACACAGTCCTGGGACTCCTGCACTGTAGCTCTCTCTACCGTTCCATCCGCATCTGTCTCTACCCAATCAATAAGTCCTGCTTCTCCTCATCGGGGATCCTGTAGTAAATTCAAATCAAAGAGGTTGGGTACCTCAAGGATCCTTCCCCTATTCTAGCCTTTTTGGGATGATCACTCCACATCGCCCCACCTCCTACCTAGAGGTATGGATGCATGTGATCCCTCTACCCACTTGGCTCGAAGTTTCCCCCTACTGGAGGTCTTTGCATGAGTAGTTGTCTCTGCTCAATCTCCTCTCAGCTTCCCCTGTTGTGGCTGCTCCACAACCTCTTGAAGTTGCTGCAACAATTGTGGCTCCTCCACAATTGTCTAAGACTTCTTCTGGCACTCCATGTTAAGAGGTAATATACTCTCCCTCTCAACCACCAAGTCTCCATCAGTTACCTTGCTCCTCAAGGATTTGCATGCATCTTGAACCTCAAGAGCATACAGTTTCTTGACCCGTGAACTGATCTGCTTCACTTGTCTAATGATGATGTGTCTAAGGAAAACCTTTCCCTTATTGAAGACTACATCATAGCCTTTGTCTTCCAGCATCGTGATCAACACCAAGTTTCTCTGCAGCCCTGGTACATACTTGACATCATTCAAGGCAAGGCGAGCTCCATGCTCCCTCTTGAAAATAATTGCGCCTACACCTAAGACACTATAATTTTCATCATTACCCATCGCTATGAGTATCTGGAGATCTTTCTCCTCCAAAGTACTGAACAAACTCTTGTCACCGGTCATGTGGAAAGAAGCTCCACTATCAAGAAACTAACCACTTCCCACCATTGATGAAACCATGCATGTGAAGAATGTGAAATCCAACTCGAACTGTGAAGCAATTGCCTCACCTTCTAATCCTTCCTTGGATCCCTTCTTGGATTTCCTCTGTGGACAATTTGTAGCAAAATGGCCCACCTCATGACAACGAAAGCATCGCACTTTCGATTTGTCAAACTTCTTCCCACCATGGGAAGAACTGGATTCAGAAAGAGAAACCTTCTCCTTCCCCTTCTTCGCCTTACTCGCTAAGGCACAATGTTTTTCATCCTGCATGGATGAAGAACCATCCCTGGTGCTTCTTCTTATCTCCTCCTGCATCAAATCCGACCAAAGTCGTTCCCAATCTGGCAGTTTCTCTCTTTCATTAACCGAGTCCTGGTAGCTATGCCAGCTCTTAGGAAGATTGAGGAGTGCAAGACTCACCATGTCATCATCAACTGTCATGATCCCTACACTTCCAAGCTCATCCCTGCATGAGGTGAGCTTGTTCAGATACATAGAGATCATGTAACCCTTTTCACACTTGATCTTTTGAAGCTTGTCTTTTAGTGCCAGCTTCCTCTGATCACTGCTATTCTAATATAGATCTTTCAATGTTTTCCACATTGAAAACGATGTCTCCTTCCCATGGAGACTCGAGACTGTGTGATCTCGAACTCCCTCCAGAAGGATTCTCCTTGCTCTAGCCACACATTTCTTCCATTCAGCCAATTCAGCAGCACCAGTCGGCTTGAGGAATTCTTGATCAGTGAAGTCCTTTAAACCGTTATCCTCTAGTACTGCTTCCACGCGATCCTTCCAGGCTATATAATTTGAATTGCCATCAAGGGCATATTCGAGTCTCAAACCATACAACCCCATAGGTGAAATTGAGATGTGATAAGAACTCGATTTCTATATTCAAGAATCACAAACTTCAACTTCTCCCTTCTTGTATACTGTTCTTCCTTGATCACCTATGCTCTGATACCATGTAGAAATTCCCACTTGTAGATCACCTGATAATGCAATATACTAAAGCAAAATACTTGATTTACTTCTACAACCTATTTAGCAGAAGCTTAATCGAATATGAGCACGATCAATTGAACACATATAACTGATAAGAATAAATCAATCACACATAACACAGAATAAATAACCAAGGGAAAGCCTCAGCCTAAAACCCCAACTCTGTATTATCATACAAGTCGAAATATAGTCTGGATTACAAAAAGAATCAGCTCACAAGCTATCCTGATCTCTCTGCAATCCCTCTGCTGCTCATAGATAGTCAAAGGCCTCTCTCAAACCTTCTCCTCTGCCCTCCAAGCCTCCTATTTCTTTGCTTAATTTTCCTTGGGGTCCAGTGCAACCACTTGTGTGAATTGGCCTCTTCACACACTGACGAACCTTTGATCCAACCACGCAATCCTGAAGGAGATAATTCCTTCTCATGGATGAGCTTCCTTTATAGGAGAAACATTCATCCAACTGGGTCTCTGTCTGAACTAACATGCATGAGTTATTCATGAGAGAATATTCAGTTATCTGAAGTGCAACAATTATATGCAAGCATTCATTAACTAATTGAACTTACTTAATTTAAACAAACTGTTTAAATCAATCTAGCTGGACTTGACCCAATTAATTGAGCCAACTAACTACAACTCAAATTAGAACTCATCCTTATCTCTTTAACTAATGGATAAATTCCTCAATTAATAGATAAACTGTTGCATGTCCTCACATAGACTTCATGTTTGATTTTTCACACCTAATTAACTCATGGTGAATTAATTAATTTATTTTCAAATAACTATTAAGTTTAAATTCGAATTTTACTTCCTATTTTAGTCCAGGGACTAACTAAAAATAGGAATCCAGCCTGAACTGCTAAAAATAGAATGTTATTTTTAACACTTCCATTTTTCATTCCCTATTGCTCAATCCAGCACTGATACCCAAACTGCTATTTATAACAGTGCTATTTTTAGCACTTTTATTTTTAGCATTTCTTGTTGCTATTTTCAATAGAACAAAAATAATAACTCTAGCTCCAAAGAGGCCCCATACAAGGTTAGATACCTCACAACAAAAATTTCAAGCCCTTTCAGACCCTGAGAGGCTAGTTTCCAAGAGGGTTGGAAGGCCAAAAACTCCACTTACACCAAGTCCTACACTGTCTGCACTTGGCAGCAGTTCAACTCATTTTTCATTCAAAAATTCATCATTTATTGACCAAGAGTCACCTTTTACATCTAATTCATTTCAAGAACCCAACTGTTAAGAATAGTCTCTAGAGTATGTTTCTTTTTCAGTATTTGCTATAGTTATTCAGCTTGAACCTATAACTACATTGCCACCTTCTCATACTCTATTTACCCCTCAGTCAGGTTCCACACCTGCTCGTAATCAAGGTTCAGTAAGTTCAGGAGTAAACATGGTAGCACCTACATTCTTGATGAATAGGTATGCACCTATTCAATTGCCACAACAACTGAATCAAATGCCTCAAGAGTACTTGAAGATTCTTCCTCGTTTCACAGGGGAGGATGAACAAACAATAGAGAATCATATAACAATATTTTATAGTTTTGTAGAGAATCTAAGTGTTGAACATTTGGATGTTGTTCTAAGACTTTTTATGCAATCCATGGATGGAGAAGCAAGAAAATGGTTTAAAGGGCTTCCTAATAACTCTATCACAACATGGGAAGAGATGGAGCACCTGTTCACCCAGAGATGGGGAGAGAAAAGAGACCATGGGTATTCACTCACAGAGTTTAATGCAATTAAGAAGAAATTTGATGAAAGTGTTGTTGAATTCATCAGAATGTTTAATAAATTGTACAATAGTCTTCCAATGGAGATTAAGCCCCCTCCTGCTGGTGCAAAAATAACTTTTGCAGGGGCTTTTGAGTCAAATTTTGGATTCACATTGAGGGAGAGAAGATCTGCAACCCTTGATCAGATCCAAACTAATGCCTTAGAGATAGAAGCAAATCTGGTCGCTGCAGGTAAAGCACCAGAGACACAACCTATCCAAGATAAGGGAAAGGCTAAAGTGGAATCCTACCAAAGTCAAACATTAGAGGATATGAGTAATGTAATTAGAAATTTGTCAAATAAATTGATTAAATTAGAGCTGGAGAGTAAGAATTCTCAGAGGCAAGCACAACATAACATAAATTTTAATCCTCAATATAGAAGACAACCTCTGCAAATCTTGCAGAAGGAGAGAAAGGATCAAGATCAAATTCAAGCACCACTGTATTTAGAGGCAGATCTTGATGAAGTATCAGAGCATTCTAGGTACCATGATGATTAGATTTCCACATTGTATGCAGTAGATGAAGATGAAATAGGTGTTGAGGGAGAAGAATATGAATATGCTGAAACATATGCCATCTATGATGAGAATGAAATTGATGAGTATTAGAAGCAGTTTTCTGATATTATACTGGCAGAATTACGTAAGAAATATGACTTGAGATCAAGGAAAAGATCTAGAAGTCAAGAAGATGAAGGTGAGCAGCAAGTTCTAGCTCCCTTACAAAAGGCGACTCCACAAGAACCACAGTCTGCAAAGCAATTGAATAAAGGAAAGCAACAACAGAATACAAATAGCAAGACTCAAATGCTTCAAGGTGAGTCTTCTCAAGACAAAAGTGATAAAATTCCTTTAGAAAAACTTGTTTTTATTCCACAAGAGGTTTTAGTATGAAGAAAAGTGAAGATGAAAATGAAAGAAGTACTAAACATGTTCATGTGTTTAGTCTCACTAAGGAATTAGAGAAAATCAGAATTCAAGTGTCCCTCACAGAGTTGGTAAAAACACCAGTTTATCAAAGGGAGATTGTTGAGTTTATTAATCTATCTCAAAATGTGAATGTAAATGACATTGTGAATCTGTAAGAAGATAAATCAGTAGTGGTTTTTGGTCCACATGTGGAGGAGGTAGATTCTTCAACACCTCCTTTCTACATTTCTCTATTGATTCATGATTTCCTCTTGCACAATTGTATGTTTGATTCAGGAGCTTCACATAACCTTATGCCATTATTAGTGATGAAACAACTAAACCTACAAGTTACTAAACCTTACAGAGACTTGTATTCTTTTGATTCAAATAAAGTCAAGTGTTTGGGGGTCATTAAAGATATGGTGGTGTCACTAGCCCAGATCCCAACTAGAAGCTTGGTAATGGATGTAGTGTTAGCAGATATCCCTACTAGGTTTGGAATGTTGCTATCTAGGTCATGGGGGGCTAAATTGGGTGGTGTTTTGAAACTAGATTTTACATATGTTGTTATACCAATTTTTGGTGGAGAAGAAAGGAGGTTGTACATAGAAACTAGATTTGTAAAAACAATCATAAAAAACGGAGCAAGTAATTCACTTGTATATAGCCAAGAGAAATATGACTTTTCTTGCTTCGTGTTGCATGACAATGCAGAGTTGGCTGAAGATAACCAGAGGGAGCTCACTTCAGCCAATGTAAATACAAAGCTGCAAACAAAAGGGGTGTGGAAGTGCTTCTTTGATGGAGCCTATTCTAAAGAAGGAACAGGTGTTGGTTTCCTTCTAATTGCACTTGGAGGTAATATGTTCCCTTTTTCTTTTAAATTGGAGTTCAAGGCAACAAATAATGTGGCAGAATATGAATCCTTGATCATTGCTCTACAAACAACAAAACAAATGGGAGTATAGTCAATTTCTGTCTTTGGAGATTCAACGCTGATTATAAAGCAAATAAAGAACCACTGTCAGACAAAACACCCTAGGCTTAGGGCATACATAAATGAAGTGTGGGATTTGGTTAAGAACTTCTTTGAAGCTTTCAACATTCAGTTCATTCCAAGAGATGGAAACAGATTAGCAGACTCTTTGGTTGTGGTTGCTAGTACTTTTAGGCCTCCTATTAATCCAAAGCTAAGATATGAGGTTGAAATGAGGCATAGGCCTTCTGTTCCTTCTGTTCCTGATAATATAAAGCATTGGCAGATTTTTGAAGATGATCAGCAGATTAAGGAATTCTTGACAATGATTGAAGATTTTTGGGCATAGAGATTGATCAAGATGAAGATGAAGCAACAAAAGGTGCATAAGTAAGTGGTTTGAAAAATTCTATAGTTGATCAAAAGATTATTCAATTGAAAGACAATACTATGCCAAGGGGACTTGTCCCTCTTGAAAGGCTTTTTAATTCCAATGGTGTAGCTGTTAGTTCAGAGAAAATTCCACAGGATGAGTAGATACAAGATCACAATATTGGAACCCAGAAGGAGCCTAGGTTATTCAAATTATTTAATGGAGTTCCACTTCATTATAAGGAGAGATATCTTAAGCTTTTCAAGGACTATGTTGATGTTTTTGCTTGGTCCTATGAGGATATTAAAACATATGATGTAAGTATTATTCAGCACAAGATTCCCTTGAAAGAGGGGATTAAACCATTCAAGCAGAAACTAAGACGGATAAATCCTCTGCTTTACCATTGATTGAGAAAGAAGTCAAAAATCTGCTTGATGACAAAATAATAGTTCCACTCAGGTACTCTGTCTGGGTGGCCAATTTAGTGCATGTAAGGAAGAAGAATGGAGAGATAAGGCTATGTGTGGACTTTAGAAATCTCAATAGGGCTTCCTTAAAACATAATTATATGTTACCTAAAATGGATCATGTACTACAGAAGGTAATAGGATCATTCAGGATGTCAATGCTGGATGGGTTTTCTGGGTATAACCAGGTGGCTGTGGATAAAGAAGATCATAAGAAGGTTGCATTCACAACTCCTTGGGGGACCTTTATGTATGCTATAATGCCTTTTGGGTTGATGAATGCAGGTGCTACATTTCAAAGGGCTATGGACATTGATTTTGTGGGTGATAAGTTTGTAGTGATATATTTGGATGACATCATTGTTTTCTCTAAGTCTGATGAGGAGCATCTGGACCATCTTAAAAAGACTTTTGAGAAATGTAAAAGATTTGGTCTTTCTTTGAATCCTAAGAAGTCTATTTTTGCTCTGGAAGAGGGAAAACTGTTGGGGCACATTGTTTCTAGAAATGGAGTGAAGATAGATCCAACAAAAGTGCAAGCTATGCAGAAAATACCCCTACCTAGGAGTAAGAAGGACATTCAGAATTTTTTGGGAAAAATAAACTTCTTAAGGAGGTTTGTGTCCAATTATGCTAAAATTGTAAAAGAAATTACTAATATGTTGAAGAAGGAGAATGAAGTGCGTTGGACCAAGGAAGCCATAGAGTCATTCTCTAGGATTAAAGAAGCATTACAAGTAGCTTCAGTTCTAATTAGCCCTGATTATCAAAATCCTTTTCAAGTTTTTTCATTTGCATCACCTAATTCAGTAGCTGTTTTTTTGTTACAGAAGAATGATGAAGAAAAGGAACAACCAGCTGCTTTCTTTAGCAAGATTCTTAGAGATGCTGAACTAGAGTATAATATTCTTGAAAAACATGTATATCCTTTGGTAAAAGCCCTAAATTCCTTCAGGACTTATGTACTGTAGTCACAGATCATTGCTTATGTGCCAAATGTTGTAGTAAAGGATGTCTTAGTCCAAAGTGATGTGGAAGGCAAAAGAGGGAAATGGATAGCCAAGTTCCAAGAGTATGACTTGGACATAAAGCCCGCAAAGCTAGTGAAATGACAGGGATTGGCAAAGATGTTGACAGAGCCAAATTTTCAGGGATTGGGAATCGACTTGCTAACACCTGCAAATGAGGAGATAATTGAAGAAGGTGAAGAAAATTCAAATCCAGGTATGAAGATTAGGTATAAGTTTTTATGTTCAGAATGGTACAAGCACATAGTCCATTATTTGTGTTTTCTCTCTTGTCCTCAATCTTTGGATAGAACAAAGTATAGAGCATTAAAGATCAAAGCACAACCATATGTGATTGTTGAGGGCAGATTGTATTGGAAGGATCCTGTAGGAATTTTGTTATTATGTTTAACAGAGGATGAATTTACAGAGACCATTAAAGATTATCATGAGAAGTTATGTGGAGAACATTATAGTTGGAAGGCTACTACACATAAAATCCTCCAAGCAGGGTTTTATTGGCCTACTCTATTTGGTGATACATATAAGTTTGTTAGAAGCTGTTAGAAGTGTCAGCTTTTTGTTGAGAAGAAGAGGTTAGCTCCCTTGCCTTTGATCCCAGTATTCATAGAAGAACCATTCAGACAATGGGGACTAGATTTTGTTGGAGAGATTAACCCACCTTCAAGTGGAAAACACAAGTGGGTTCTTACAGCTACTAATTATTTCACCAAGTGGGTAGAAGCTATACCTACTAAAAGGGAAAATGACCAGGTGGTGATGAAGTTCTTAGAGGAAAATATTTTCAGCAAATTTGGATGCCCTGTCAAAATCATAACAGACAATGCTCAAGTCTTTAGTTCAAGTAAGTTTGTTTCTTTTTGTCAAAAGTATAATGTTATTTTATCTCATCCAACAACTTATCATCCACAGGGAAATGGATTGGCTGAATCCACTAACAAAACATTGATGAAGATCCTTAAGAAAACTATTGCAGGATATCAAAAAGACTGGGATTCTAAATTAAAGTTTGCTCTATGGGCTGTCAGAGTGACTACAAGAAGGTCTACAGGCAAATCACCTTTTGAGTTAGTGTATGGGACTCAAGCTCTGTTCCCAAGTCAGCTTGTGAACCCTGTGATTGCATGATTCAGGAGGCAAAAGAAGAACCCAATGCTATGATAAGAAGGATACATAAGGTAGTGGATATGAGTGAGAGCAGGGATAAGGTAAGAGACAACTTGATTATGTATCAATCAAAGATGAAGGGTATTTTTGACAGAAAGGCCAGAGAAATTGATTTTAAAGTTGGATACCTGGTATTAAGGTAGGATACCAAAAGAGAAGATAAGGGTAAACATGGGAAGTTTGATCCTCTCCGGTATGACCCATTCAAAATTATAGAAGCAAGAACAAATAATACATTATTTCTGGAAAATCTTGATGGTGAATCTTTACAGCTAGCTCTCAATGGGCAGAACATCAAACATTAGTTCCAGTTCTGAAGCACAAACATCCTATCATTGTAGATACCTGAGTGAATTCATTGTACAAATTCCATATAGTTTTAACTAGATAAGAAATATATGACTCCATGCTCGAGGTGAAGGCACTGATCTGTGTTCTTAGTGCTTCTGTGGCAAAATCACTATCCCTAGGTGGAGCCAAATGTTGTAGTATCCATTGTCCTTTTAATTTTATTTTCAGTTTTATTGCAAAAATGGAAAAAAAAAATCAAATACTATGTTATAGCGGAAATAAGAGGAAATGTGGAAATTTGAAAGAAATGACTTATTTTATATTGTTAATGGTTTTTGAATGTGAGAAACCTGCGAGAAGATATGGGTCGTCTGCTTGGAAGGCAACAGATCCGACGGTAATCGTGCGGTTAACAAGCGCAAGGGTTAATTCAAAATTGGATGCGATAAATTATAAAGTTGAGTTAAAACCTCAGTCGATTAGCGCCATTCGCTTGTAGGCAGCAGATTTGATGGATATCACTTCGAAAAGTGCATGGATTTTATTTTTAAAATTAGACCTAATAAGCCTTTTAACTACAGTTTTATTTCCTATCGGGTCTGTGAGGAATTCAAATGCTTGTTGAAAAAGCAGACATGATAAGGTTTTGTTTAACAAGTTTAAAGTATTGTTGAGTTTTGAAGGATCAGACTGTCCATTGAATGGGTGATCGGACGGTGATCGTGCCCAAATGTGCACATGGGTTCATAGCTCAAGTGGACCCGATATGTAATGAATTGGGGCTTTATTCTTTTGGTTTTCGGCAACGGTGATTAGTCGGGTTTTTGCGTTTTAGCCAATCAAAACATTTCCGATGCATATGTGGGCCCAAGTCCGTGCATGGAGTTTTGTTAAAATGCAGTGTGTTGCGTTAAAAAAATTTAACCATTATCAGAACATCTACAGAGAAACTTCATCAGCAGCCAAGCCATAGATCTGAACAGCAAGTGACCATCATCAGTTTTCTAATTTATGTTACTTCCTGTTATTTTGTTTTCTTGAGAATGAGGTGCCTTTTACCCTCTAATGTAATATTATGTAGTGATTTTTACTTTAGACAATTAGGGGATATGCCCATTATTCATGATCTGGAAGTACTCTATGTCTTTGGCCGCCTGTCGATGACAATCTCCCCTCAGTTTACTAGAGGGTATAGACTCCCAGTCGTACCAGATATAGTTTTCTTGCATATCACGCCTTCATTCGCCAGATGATCAACTAACATTTTGGCTTTTCTTCGTATATGAACAAAACTAATGGTTCTCAGGGTTCACAAGTGGGAATGAATACGCTGAAGGACCTACGAAAGCCTCCAGTGTTTTGACACTTTTCCAGGTGTTGTTCCATTTCAAATTCTCTTGGCCGCATTAATGACCAACTCCGAGTCAACTTCAATGATGTCATTGTGTAAATTTAAATCATTAAGGATTTCCAAGCACTGTTATAAGGCCATGATCTCCGCCATGTTATTTGTGGAAGTCCCCAAATGACTGTGGAAAATGTCCTTTATGCTCCCCTACTCATCTCTTATAACTCCTCCAAATCTAGCCATCCCTGGGTTGCCCTTAGAGGACCCGTCTATATTGATTTTCAAAAAACCATGAGGGGGAATGTTGGGTCTTGAAATTGTCATTCACTTCCATTACACTTTCACTATCATGTCCATTATATCACCTCCATTTCACTACCATGTCACTACATTCATCTCACTTTCATCATTATTGGGTCACATTTATGTTTTTCCAAACTTTATTATTTCTTAGCATTTTTAAGTGAATTTGTGGTTAAAAATTAGAAAATAATGTGCATATGCTTATACCTAATAAGTGGGATGAGATTGTTGACATGTGTAGATCAAAAGGAAGCTTCTAAAATACCTTTATGTGGCATCCTACAACCAAATTTGAATTTGAGTGGAGAAGATCATGGGATCATGAGGATATGTGTCACATTTCCTATCTATATTGAAACTCTAAGAAGACATGTGTCTTATCATTTCCTATTTTGATTATAACTCTAGAGATATAGGGAGAGATTCATGGACTCTCTTTAATGAGATAACTTCTCATCTTTTTGTATAAATAGGAGATCTCTCTCCTTTATTTGGAAGCTTTGTTAACTCTGTTAGCTCAACTTATCATTACTTTGTACTTTGTAATTTTGAAGAATTTGAATAAAGTTTTGAGGTTCCCAACATGGAAGGAGATGTGAAGTAGGAGATGTCATGGAGCATATTAGAATGTAAGTCATAGGAAAGACTTGTCAGAGCTCAGGAAAAGAAAGTCAAGGTTAATGTAGTGATGCTTCAAATCTTATTAGATTTACAAAGACAAGGACATCCAGGAATCATTCATGGACAAGAAGAAAGGAATAAAGGGTCATATGGTAGCAGGTCTTGATCAGGATACAAGTTGGATAGGGATGACACAGTCAGAGATGGAAGATGGTTGGATACACCTAACAAGAGAGGTAGTGCTTATGGGTTCTATTCTATTTTTGGTCTAGAGAGACATCACGGTCATCACCACCATCATCCTTATAGGAGGAGTGAGAATTTTTGTTTGCCATATTAGTTCAAGAAAGCCAAGCCTCCTACATTTGATGGAGGGATGAAGAAACCGGAAGATGTAGAAGCATGGCTACTTTGGGTGAATAAGTTATTCAAATTGCATGATTATACAGAGAATATGAAAGCTAGGATAACTATTTTCAATCTCAAGGGAAAAGTAGATATCTAGCGGGAAGACATGAAGTGTGTCAGAGGCATCAAGACAGAGTTGAGTTGGCATGAGTTTAGAAGACTCTTGAGAAATAAGTACTTGTTTGAGAGATATTATGATGGAAAGGATAAGGAATTATATGAGTTGAAGATGGGTTCTATGACATATGAAGAGTATACAACTAAGTTTCTGGAGTTGTTAAGGTATGTTCCCCACCTCAAGGATGAGAAGACAAAGGGTCAAAGGTTCATCAATGGATTGTCATTAGCATTCAAGGATCATATTGAATATGATGAGCCTCGGTCGTTGGAGGAAGTCATTGGGAAGCTGAATCATTGTTATGAGAAGTCTAAACGTAAGTCTAATCCTAAGCAAGATTGGAAAGGTAATGACAAGACTAAGGGACAGTGGGTTAAGAAGTGAGGAAGACCTCAGGATTTAGGTGATAAGGAGAATGTAGCATCGTACAAGAATTTGAATGCAGTTGATAGAGGACATGGGTCTCAGCCTAAGGAGTTGAACAAAGGTGATGGTAGGAAGCCTTGTGCAATGTTGGACTTGTCATGGAGAGCATCACATGATATATTTTCCATATAATCAGGGTGGCATACCTCATATTTATAGTGCTTAGGAGGCATAGGAAGTTGGAGATGTTTGGAAGAGCATTCCTCAGATTTATGTAGAACTTGATAATATGTAGGTGGATCATCAAGAATCCATTGTTGATATGGAAGGTAAGCTTTTTGATCGAGTTGTTTCCATTTTGATTGATCCTGGATCTAATTATAGTTGTGTTAGTCCTGACCTAGTGGATAAGTGTGGTTTCAATAAAGAAGTGCATGTAGAATCGTGGTTGGTGTAGTTGGCTACAGGGACCACGACAACAATGCATCATTGGTTGAGAGCTTGTGCATTTGAGTTGAATGGTATGTCTACATGAGAACATATAAATGTTCTTCCTTTGGGTTCATACAACATGCTTTTGGGCATGGATTGGTTGTACATTCACAGGACTAAAGTGGATTGTTATGACAAGGTTATTGATTTCCTAGATAATGATGGGGAAAGAACAATTTTGTAGGGTAAGAAGAAGCCTACATCTGTGAGGATGGTTATAGACATATAGGAAAAGTGCATTTGCAGGAAAGGATGTGTGTTGTTTGTAGTTCATATTTCCATTGACAAAGAGAAGGAAGTTGAGGATGATGAAGTTTTGAAGAGGTATCCGATTTTGTAGTTGTTTCAGGATGTGTTTCCTACATAGATTTCATAGTTGCCTCCTCATAGGGAAGTGAAATTTTCTATTGAGTTGATGTCAAGAGGAGCATCAACATCAAAGGCACCATACATGATGAGTACTCAATAATTGGTGGAATTGAAGTTGCAACTTAAGTAAATGCTTGATAATGGATACATTAGGCAAATTGTATCACCTTGGGGCACATTGGTTTTGTTTATAAAGAAGAAGGATGCTACTCTCAGGTTGTGCATTGATTACAAGCAATTGAATAAGGTGGATATCAAGAACATGTATCCATTGTCACAGATTAATGACATGTTTGATCAGTTGAATGGAATAGTTGTGTTCTCAAAGGTTGACTTCAGATCAGGATATCATCAGGTGCACATCAAAGAAGAAGTTATTTACAAGATCGCATTTCATACCAGGTATGTGCATTATGAGTTTATGGTGGTTCTGTTTGGTCTTATTAATGCTCCAACTACTTTCATGTGTTTGATGAACAGTGTGTTGTGTCCTTATATGAACAATTTTGTGATAGTGTTCATTGATGACATATTGATATATTCAAAGATTGAGGAAGAGCATGCAAAGCACCTGGCAACAATGTTAAGATTACTGAGAGAGCACCAATTGTATGTCAAGCTCAGCAAGTGCAGTTTCCTTCAAACTAAATTTCACTACTTGGGGCATGTTGTTTCCAAAGAAGGTATAACAATGGACCCAGAAAATATTAAACTATCAAGGAGTGGCCATCTCCTAGGAATGTATATGAGGTCAAGTCATTCATGGGAGTAGCAGGTTATTACAAGAGGTTCATCGAGAACTTCTCAAGGATCACCTATCATATTACATATTTGCAGTGAAAAGGAAAGAATTTTGAATGGACTGAGGAGTATGTAGCTAGTTTTGAGTAGTTGAAGCATTTTCTTACAAATGCTCCAATTTTAAAGATTGTAGTTCTTGATAAGGAGTTCATTGTATGTACAGATGCTTGCAAGAGAGGACTTAGTGGAGTCCTAATGCAGGAAGGATAGGTGGTATGCTACGATTCAAGGAAGTTGAATGAGCATGAGTAGAACTATCTCATGATCTTGAGTTGGCAGCTATCATTCATGTCTTGAAGATGTCGAGGCATTATCTTATTGGCATGAGGATTGTTTTGATGAGTGATCATAGTGGGCTGAGGTATCTATTTGACCAAACTAATTTGAATTCCAGGAAGGCTATATGGTTGGCCACTCTCAGTGAGTTTGACTTCGAGATCAGGTATATCAAGGGCAAGGATAATAGGGTTGTAGATGCTCTCAGTAGGATAGTGCAGGTGAATCATACTCCAACAGTAAGTTCTTATGGGACATATTTTTCGTAGCAGACCTTGCATGTAGGATAGCATGATGACAGGTACTAGTAATTGATGCAGAGGTTGCAGCAATGAGGTGAAGGTGATATAAATGAGGAGTATCACCTCACAGTGAGGAACTTTGTTAAAATAAGGAATAAGATTTATGTGTCGGATAACAATTAGCTCAGAAATCTTATCTTGATGGAGTTTCATGTCAAATCATATTCAAGTCACTCAGTATATCAGAAGACATTGACAGGAGTTAATAATTTCTATCATTGGTTGAACTTGAAGGAAGAGGTGGTTGAGTTTTTTATTAGATGTCTAGACTGTCAATAGGTAAAAGTCAGTTGTAAACGTCCAGTTTATTTTTTACAGCCGATTCTGATTCCAGAGTAGAAATGGTAGGTCATTTCCATGGACGTCATTATAGGTTTGTTGAGGACATTGAAGCAACATGATTCCATTATGGTTGTGGTTGACGGGTTGAGTAAGGTAGCTGACTTCATTGCAGTGAAGTCTACGAATTCAGCTAGTGAGGTAGCTCCTAAATTCATCAGGTATATTGTGAGGTTGCATGGTGTTCCTAATAAGATCATATCAAACAAAGATGCCAAGTTCACTTCCAAGTTTTGGAAGGAGTTATTTGTAGGCTTAGGGAAAGAGTTGGCTTTTAGTACAACTTATCATCCACATACAGATGGACAGACAAAGAGAGTAAACAAGATTATTGAGGATATGTTGAGGATGTATGTCATGCATCGGCAAAGGAAGTGGGAAGAGTATCTTCCACTAGTGGAGTTTGCATATAATAATTTGTATCAGGAATCCTTAAAGATGAGTTTGTTTGAGGCACTTAATGGGCACAGTTGTAATACTCCTATCAGCTAAAGTGACCTAGTGAACAGGATGTTGATTGGACCGAATATGTTGGTTGATATGGAATAGGAGATGTAGGTTATCAAAAGGAATTTAAAGGAAACACATGGCAAGAAGAAGAGTTATGCAAGGAGTTTCAGGTTGGGGAGCATGTGTACTTGCGCATCAAGCCCAAAAGGAGCTCCTTGAGTAATATGTCATGTGACAAGCTGGCAACTCGGTATTGTGGGCCTTCTGATATCCTTGAGAGGATTGGTCCAATGGCATATAGACTTGCACTGCCACCAACATTGAAATTCCATGAGGTTTTCCATATTTCATCGCTTAAGAAGTATGTCCATGATGTTCATCATGTGATTGATTGGTTTGTATTGCAGGCAGAACAAGAGGGAGAATTCCGGCCAGAACCTCAGTGCATTTTTTAGAGGAAACAACTCATGCTTCGAAACAGAAGAATCGAGCAAGTTAAAGTGCACCAGAAGCACTGTGGGCTTGATGAAGCTACATGGGAGATGGCTTATTAGATGTTGGATATGTATCCTTGTTTATTTGTTTCTTGAGCAGATGAGTTTGATTTATGTGTTTTGGTTTATGTTAATGCACATGTGTATTGTATATACTACATTGAGTTGTGTTCTAAATCTCCAATAAGTAGTATGATGTTCATGGTTTCAGCAGTATGGTATGATGTAAATGTTTCATCGAGTTGGGTTATAAAGCTCCATGGGCAGCATGTGTTTGTTGGTTATAAGTGTCGTTGAAAATCGAGGACAGTGTTCCCCTAAGGGGGATGGGTTTGTAACAACCCTAGTTGATTTTCCATGTAAATAAAATAAGACCAAGATCATGGGACAAGTATTCCAAGCTGAATGTTGGGAAAAACACTTTACTGTGCATCACTTATGATTAATAATGGTTATCGAAATTGGCAAAGGAAAATTGGAAATAATTAGCATTTTAATTATGAAAATAAAGGAAATAGGAGAAAATGAAAGTGAAGAGACACATATTTGGATGCAAGGGAAATTCGAGGAAAATGAAGGAAAATGAAGAAAATAGAGGCATAAATGATAAAAGGGCTTTAGAGAAATAGTTGTTAGCTTTTGTCAGTTTAGTTTGTGGCTATCTCATCCATTCTCTCGTACTCTTGCACACTTAGAGAATTCTTGGAGCATGTTGGGAGCATTCTAGCATTCACTTAGATTTGGAGAAAGAAGGAAAAGGAAAGAAGGGAAGCGCAAAGACATAGTTGGATTAAGATCTATAGCTAGATTGATTTTCAAGTAATAGGTTTCATGCGTGATTTCCTTGTTGATTTTTGGATGCATGGTATATGCATGTGATTCTTCAGTTATGTGTTGTCATTGGCATGGAGATTTTCCTAGATTGACAGTGGTTTTAACCTTGCCTTGCCATTTCTTGGATAGGCATAGTGTTGTGGTTTTCCCACTTGTTTTGGGGAATAGTGCTTAGGTTCCCTATAGCTATAGGTTGGAACAAACACTTGGGAAGCCATGGAATAGTTTGGGTTGAGTTACTAGTTCCTAGAGTCATAGGTTAGGACAAATGCTCTGGAGCCCTTGGTGGGTTGATTTACTAGTCCCTAGAGTCGTGGTTGGAACAAATGCTTTGGAGCCCTAGAAGGCTCTGGGTTGAGATACTAGTTCCTGGAGCCTTAGACAACTTGGGCAGACACTGATCTGGTTATTGTTAGCGATTTCTAGAAAGTAGAGGTGGAATAACTATGGTTGAGGGTTGAAGTGATTTGGCCTATGGAATCCTTGGTTGGTTTTGTCTTGGTTTATTCCATGAGATCCCACATTCATGCTTGTAATATGGTGTGGTTGGTGATTGGTTGAAAGAGAGATTCGGCTCAGCCTAAGCTATGGTCAAGTGGTATATGGAAGCCCCTGACTTGGTTGGAATTATCATATGTTAATAAGAGTTATTTTCCTATTGTGATTTATGAGCACTTGCACTAGTTATCATGTTGACATTATGGTTGATTTTCAATGGTTTCTATGTTGGTTATTTTTTGTTTATATGTTGGTTAGATGATGTATTCTATCTATGGCTCATGTCATGTTTTGATAATTTATTGAACGGTTGATGAATGCATGGACTAACAAGTATTATTGCATCTAGATAGAGAGGGATTAGAGCCTTCTTGGTGATTCTCATATGAATACTATCATTTTATCATCAGATCTGCATTCATGACCTATAGCTTACATGCTTTCCATATGTTTGACGAAATGTCTATCATGGATTAGGCATGTCTAGATCAATTTATTTCTTGAGTTTGAATGGTTAGCATTTTTGTCATATTTTCTATTACTTTGGAAAGTTACAAGAAGTTTTGGGAAGTGGTCTGGAGGCTAGCCTGAAAAAGTGGCTCAGATCTTGGAACCACTGGCACTGAATTGGAGGATTTAGGTTTTAACCGCATCGAAGCAGGAATGTGTGTACGGTTGGGGCCTCATAACCACACTCTTTCATTTTTGTGAATGTGGTTGGAGTGTTAGTTCAGATAAAAATGGTTCCAGCTCAGGGATTGATCACCTGGGGCGGTTGTTCAGCTCCTGAGTGATTTGTAGTCCCTGTAGGATGTCAATAAGTGTTCAGTTTGTAGCCACCACTTCTTTAACTGGAACTTGGAGGTCGGCTCATGTGTTAGTGACACGTGTCTCATGTTTACCCTGGAAATCTTGTGCATTTAGGTAAATCTGGGAGGACGTGTTTACAGTTGAATTATTACTTATGGGTCAATGGTGGAAGACTTTATGTGGATTTCTCAAAAGAAAACCTCATAAGATCTAAAATGTTTGAGTTATTATTTGTGTGTTAGTGTTGGAAGAAATTATGTAGATGTCATAAATGAAATTCCTCTTGCAAATAGGTGGGTTTCTCCATATATATTCCTAAGATATATGAGAAAACAATGATGTACCACCTAATACCTCCCTAGATCTATTTCTTCAAACTCTATGGAAAGTAGGAAAGATATTGTTGTGGGATGGGTGCATACCTCTTGTGAAGAATTGTGTGATCCTGACTATTTGTATGTGTAGGATATCTTGCTTAAGTCCTTGAAGATCTTGTTCCACTTTCACCCTTTTTGTCTTGCATGTAATACATAAAGACACGAAACCTTTGTCCTAAATGTTGTAAAGGTGATAGAAACTTCATATTTAATCTAGATCACTCATGAAAATCTATATTTAAACACTTATGAGATAAACAAAATGTGTTTGGGGAGAAACAATAAGATCAATATTAAGAAATGAAGCATCAACATATAATTATACCTTGAGTGTATCAATACCCTTCATGGCTTCTTGGTTCGAACTCTTTCTTGGTTTATGTTCAAAAGTAAGATGACCTTATGACAATAACAAGGTTCTCTTAAAATTTCAATAACATTTAGTTATATGTTATTTCTTTTCTTTGATCTCCCTTAGGAATGGATTCATTATATAGACTTGATAAGGAGAAGAGAGGATGAATATAGACCCTTGGATTTAATAGAATTTAGATCCATGCCATCAATAAAGAGATCATATCCATGAGAAATATGATGTGGATATATTTCACAATATAGATTAGGAAGACATTGGACATGCATGAGAATTCCTTACGCGGTCTTCAAAGTATATATCATAGTGAAATAATCCATTGTATCTTTAGAGGGATATAATGAACGAGTGAGATTCCCCAAATCCAAGGTATTCATACCAACCCAATTGGAATAAATATACATTATGTGAATAGATGAGTTGATGTGAAACATGGAAGAAATTGTATGATTAATAGTTATTGAAGTATATTGTTAATAGATGTGAGGGGAAGCGCCAATGATGAAAATGGACTCCAAGGTACCTGGTGCAATCATGTGAGTGTGCATAGAGTAACAAAAGTTGAACACTCTTATATTTTTTTGGTCAAGAATCAATGAGGTAAAGCCATTTTCTACCACAAGGAAACCTACAACTAACCACTAGAAGATCCAAGGTACTAGTTGGTTTCTACATACACTTCCTAAATATTAATTTGACGTCAATATGAAGACATTAATCAAATTAGGGCATTAATGTGTCCCCCATCAATCTACATGAAACATACATCAAGGTTTGATGTGAAGAGAATGAGTGACTGAGTACAACCTATAAAGAGATGGCCAACACAAAAGCTGAAGAAAATTGCAAATGGTTGACTCAAACTTAAATTTCCCCTAAACATATTTCAAACAATATAGGAATGTATTGGTATAACTAACATAAGGGTTCCATGATAACTTAGACTCTGACAAGGACATCGCCAAATTGGAGGCAGGAAACCATCTTGCTCTTGTCTCTTCGACGCCATCCCAAGGGGAATGGCGCATGGTAGAGAAAAATAAGGGGCGGAAAGCTTAGCTTCCCCCACCATGTATTTTATCTTGTTTCTTCTGCTTATCTCTTGCCTATCATTTGGTCTCCGACTTGATGATGCGGTTTCTAGCCAATACAACATGTAATTTTGTTATTTATTAATCAAAATTACGCTTTTTTCTCTGGTAAAAAAAAAAAAAAAAAAAAAGGGTTCCATTTTATATCATGAAAAAATTCATGAGGCATTGAAGCACACTCCATAAGGACTGGAAGAGTAACTAGCAGAAGGGGTATATGACTCATTTGTATGATATGACACTTAGGTAAGCTAAAGCCCAACTATAGGACAATGATGTAAGCAGGTGCCATATTTAAGGTTGACACAACTGATAGTTTCCACTTCTTGATACAAATGTCACTAATCCCCCTCCTCACCCTGTCGTTTTTGGTATCTCCTTCATTGATTAACAAGCACAAAGGAGAAGACAAGTAAACTTCATAATGCCTATTTTCTTCAGTATTAACAAGCATAAAAAGGAGTTAAAAGTATACTCGAAAGTTTGAAGAAGAGATTGTGTTTTCTCCAAATGGTGTCTAGTTCATGAGCTTTTATTAACAAGCTTGGAAAAAGGGGTAAAAGGATGCTTGATAAGCTTATCATAGTTTTATAAGCATGTGAAATGGAGAAGACTGAGCTCATTGTATTTTAATGTTTGACAAACATGACAAGAATGAAAAGGAATCTCATCATTAGAGAAACGAGTGGTATAGATGGGCATACATCTAATTCCATGTTGGTGAATCCACCCTAAGTGAAGTGAAGCAAAGAGGTTGGAAAGGTCAAACCACATATCATAGTAGTCTCTACTAGAAAGGTAAGATCACAATACATAATCAAAATTGATGAAAATGGAAAGATGTCAAGTGTGATTGTAGTGGAAGTAAGAGAAGACAAGGCAAATAGTGTAGCAATAGGCGTCAAGACATTAGCAACAAGATTCATATGCAATTGTAAAGAAACATGAAGATGTTCAAGATCCTCCTTGGGATATGGATAGAATCTATATGAAGATAGAAAAATAAGGCTCAAATTCAAGTCATGGAAATTTTTTAGGACTATTCCCAAGCCTACAAAATATCACAGCATGGGCACCAAAACAACAATCGAGTGCTCATGCTAGTGTCCATGAAAGGTAGGAACTATCACTCAAGTTACAATGTGCATCAAGGAAGGGCTAATGTAAAAACCTAGTGGGGTTGAACCTAAGGCACATTGATACCACATAGATAGACAATAATGCAACAGAAAATGTAGGGAAGGACCTATCCCTATTTGCTAGGATTGAGAGATTGTACCTCAAGTGCAGTGGATGTCATTTGCAACCATCATTACCATAATGTAACCCTATCAAATAGTCAAACTATGTCTCCAAGTTCACATTAGTAGTCATAAAAACTCATGAAAATGGAATATCAAAGCTTTAAAGATGACTTGACAAGTAATAATACCTAACCCACATATGAATAGGCCTTTTTCGAAGCCACTTTCCATGGAAAAGTCCAATTGTGGTAAAAATGGGACATTTTCATATTGGAGTCTTGGAGATTTAACCTCTTTGTAGAAAAACCCCCTACCTATCAAACCTTCAAATGTATATCCTAGGATATTTAAGCCACCATTTATGACATCATTGTTTCTATGTAAAAGTATTATCCTTCCTCATTATTTTGATCCATTCATTTTCTAGTTTCATGCAATTTTTTGGCTTGCAGGAACCATTATTCAAATGCGTAGAACCATCACCCTTGAGCAATATAAATGGATAAATGATGAGTAAACCATCACTTTGTACCAGTGTATGTAGAATTATTATCACCTTGTGTACACTAGACCAAAGCAATGAAGCTCCCTAAAGTTTAGATTTGCTTCAGTTTTCCTAGTTTTGTAAAAAATTCCCATGTTAGATGATAACCTTGACATATCCCACTAAATTTGTAGGATTATCAACCAACATGGTTGAGTGGAAATATATATATCATGAGATGGATGATGTGGTAACTCTCCACCATAGACGAATTATAGATGCATTAAATGATTGTAGGCTACTAAATTTTTTATGTACAAAGAACATGAAGGGGTAGGTGATCCTTCTATATAGGTTGAGTGGGATGTGGGATCTAGTAAATCAATAGTTCCAGGACGTATAAGAGTAGACCCAGACCATCAATATTGAAAACATTTACTTCCTTATTGGATTGTTGATCCTTAGGGCCTTAGTACTCGCTTCAGGAGGTAGTGGAGGTGAAGAGGAGATAGTTGATAATTATATCATCTAGTATTATTGATCATAGGCTCAAAAAATCCAATAGTAAATTTTCCATCAAAGATGTCATGGAAATTTCCCTTCACACCATCCTCTTTACTACTATCCAAGTTGTAGGTTCTACTTGCCCCTATTTGGCTTCAAAGGCACTAGTGGACATTGCTTTGAGATGCCTAGAGCCTATAATTTTCAATTGGAGTGTGGGTCTTTTGGTGAACATGAAGGACCAACTAACCAAATGTAGGATAGGGAAACAAAACTAGTTTGGTTATGGTAGTATAATGGTCTCATTATTCTTAAAAGAGAGTACTGGTAATGAGGCCACACGTCTCAACAACATTTAATGGCACGTCTGAGCTTTCATGACCTAATGGACATATTTGATGGCTCTTTTGGGTGGTGAAGCACTAGTTTGAGCATTTGACCAAGACTTCTATGATTGGTTTGAAGAGCAATATGTGGTAGTGGAAAATTATGCATATGCAGGAATTTATTCCAGTTATGGCGAGGACTTAGCAGTACACCTTAGCACTTAGTGGGGTGACCTCATTAAGCAAATGGTTTTGGAATTTTTACATTTTAGAATTTTCATATGTAATTTTTTTGTTGGTGCATTGTCACTAAAATTGTAAATGTTGGTTGACACAAATGTGGCTCGTATCTAGCCTCTTGAAAATTCACCACTTCACCACAATGGTGCACCCATGGGAATATACTTGGATGAATAAAATGATGACCTATGAACACGATGAGCTACCTTATTTTCCATCTTTTTAGTCTACATGAGAAACCTAACTATTTATCTGGTTGAGGCATTAATCTTCTACCCTAGGAAAACATGTTTGGAACCTTCATTGCTCCCTTCCCACTATTAAGGAGTGATGCATTGCTCCTTGCTAGTGGTCAGGGAGCAATGAAATTGCCAAATAGTGTTTCCTAAGCTAGAAGAGTAATGTCTCATCCAAATAGATAGGTAGGTATCTCATGTAGACTAATAAGATGGAAAATAAGGTGTGTTGTAGACTATTCTCATGTGTCCTTATTTACTCTTACGTTCTTTTCTTCAAAATATTTTTTCTTTTATGGATGTGGAATTATAGCTAGTAATTTAGTTAAGGCTACTATTTTTGTATTATCAACTATCTAAATTTATTCTTTACAAAATGGCAAACTATTTACTATTCATAATGAAAAAAATATAATTTGGTTTTGTATACATTTCCTTTATCAATTAGAAGTAGTTGTATATTACATTAGCATTGCCCAGAGGGGTTGGAACCAATGGTGGAAAGTAAGGTGTTTTTCACCATTGGGAAAGGTTTAATTCCCATGAGGGCTTCCCTAGAGCCATGGGGGCACCTTGAGGTAGTGGTCAAACATGTGGTTGAACCCAAAGATACCATATTAAATGGTTTTGTGACCTATGCACACATAAGTGGATCAAATCCCACCCCCATTTCCTCCTTTTTTTTTTTTTTTTTTCTTTTTTTGGGTTATCTCATGTGGTTGGATGGAATGGTTGTTATCTTCCCCACCCAGGTCCAAATCCCTTCTAGTGACACAATGAGATATAATACCTTTATAACTATTGTTGTAATGGCTTTGTACGTGTAAATATTATTGTAATGGCTTTGAGCCTTGTGAAATCTTAAGTGAGTATACCTATGGGTTGGTCTGATACCATAAACCTCACTCTAGCCCTTAGGCTAAGGGAGACGTTGATTTATTTTCTAAAAAAAAGGAAATAACTTAAATGGTAAAAAATATTAAAAAACCTTACATAACATGCACACCATACATTTAGATTTATTATCTCTTATGGAAAGCCATGTAATAGATGATAGGCTACAGTCCAAACAGGTTCCCTTATCCATATAGTTTTAGCTTGATCAGGATTTCTTACCAAGGTGAACCCTTGTTGATGGTGGAAGATTTGACCTTTTAACAAGTCAATACTTTATTACACCTTAGTTGTGCCTCGAATGTTTAGTTCACAAGTCAAATTGTGCTTAAAAAAATGCTTTTAATTTTTTGCATTTTAAAACTTAATTGATCATGGCAATAGATTTTGACTTTGATCTAAAATGAAAAAATACATATAACACCTTTCTCAGTAGGCACTTAGGTTATTGTTATAGCTTGTTATATCTATAATAATTGTTTGTGTCTATGAGATCCAAGTTTTATATTTTAATTCCTATATATCCTATTCTAAGAATGTGGAAAGAGAAAATCTAGGAAACTTGGAATCTTGCATCTAGCCTTTTTTTGGTTACATTGAACTAGAAATTCATCACAATTATATTACAATTTTGGCATATATATATATGCACACACCAAACTTTGTAAAATAAATCGACTAGAGGTTAGAGTAGGAAGGGGAGGATATGGAAGGGGAAAAGGGTGAGAGGTGAAGGAATGGAAGGAAGGGAGGTTGAGAGCTTTGCATCTAGTACAAAAGATGAAGGATGCGTTGGAGGAAGGAGGATGATTGAAGGTAATAAAGCACTCTTCAGAGCTCCACAACCTACTTAAAGGATGAAGGATGGGGTGGAGGCAATATATTAGTTAGTGAGTGTGATCTAAAGGAAGGAGTGGAAGTCGGGGGGGGGGGAAGATCCACCTTGCACCTCACACAAAAGGATGTCAAGAATATGAATATAGTGGAAGGGTGAGGATGAAAGAAGGGAGAAAAGGTGGCTTAGCAACTTCACATACCACTCAAAGGACGAAGGATAAAGTAAGGGAGAGGTAGAAAGGAAGGAGCAGACTTTGAGAAAAAGGGGGTCAGATTTGTATTATGGAAATATATTTTTGTCTTAATATATTATAATGATAGTGATGCAAATCAAATATTATAACCATCAAAAGATATCACTGACATTTGAAATGGGTCTTCTGTTCTTCATACATAGGAAATAGACTAAAAATGACAAAGTCTTGTTCAAATAAAACCAAAATAGAAGGTTAATGACCATACTTATTTGTAGATGGCTTTTTCATTTTGAAGCATTAAGACATTACCTATAACATGTCAATTCACTTGAAAGTTGTAACCATTATAATTTCCATTTGCAAACAAAAATAAATATATAATTTCCATTTGAAAACAAAAATAGATACAATTGTATAACAAAAGGGTTATTTTGTGATGGCAGTGTAAAAATAAATACAACAAATCAAACTTATTATCAACATATATATAAACATTGAAAGAAAAAACATATACATTGAAAGAAAAAACATATACATGATGGAAGGAAAATAATGCACGTTTAAGACACATTGAGGAATCTTTTGCATGAATAATTCACATCTCAATGCACCCATTAAAAGGTAACATGCATGTCAACATCCGAATGAAATTATTACTATTGGAAAACATATAATTTAGCAATAGAAAGAAAAATGCATTCTATCATTTTCACATTTGATGGGCCCATAGACAACTAAGTGTTGTATTACTACAAGTCCAGCCCACACACATCTAGGTGTTGTATTACTATTAAGTCTTAATATTAAAAAGGTACCACCTTGGAAAGCAATAGATAATATTAGGAAAATGAAAAGGTGTATTACTTAAATTTTATTAAAACAATAATAATAACAATTCCACTTATTATTTTGTATTATCAGCACATATAAATTGTGTATTGTTTTTATGTTGTTATTATTATATTATTTATTTTGTGTATAAAAAAAAGAAAAAGGAGTTGTATGTATTTTTAAATTTTAATAAATATATAATTCATTCAATTCATTTATTAATATATCATTTTTTATTTGATTTTTGGTAAATATATTATGGATATATATATTATTTTTTAATATTATATATAGACTTATTAATAATAGAATTAAAAAATAATAATTAAACGATATTATTCATTTGTGAGATAGGAGCAAACTTTTCTAATCATACAACATAAAGGAACCACTTTGTCTTAATCAATAAAAACTTGATTGGATGGTAAGTGACCAAACATATTTCTATAGGCTTTTTAATTTCTAAGTGATAAGTTATTTCATGCAAGATTATGATGATGTGGTGTAGATATAAGTATTCTCAATTGTAAAAAATTACAGAAAAGAGAATGTATATGTAGGACAAAAAAGTAAGTTCTGATGGTTCATGATAAGGAAATAAAATGATTATTTAAATGATTGGTTTTTATAAATTATTTTTTAAGAGATTAAATATAAATTTAAATTGAGAGAAAAAAAATGATTAAGTATATTTATTATTTTATATTAAAATTATTATTTTTGTGGTGGTACAATAGAATGTTATTCTTTCTATTAGATTCTAAATTTTATGGGGATTTTTTTGGCCTTTTATGACAAGGAGTAGGGCTTCCCTAAGTCTAAATTCTCGTATATCCAGCTTATTGTTGTTTGATATATCTAGATGTGATAGTGTAGCCCCTAGGGTTGAATCTTGGGCCTCGTCCAATTTACACCCAACAAGGTTGTTTGATGCTCACCATGGTTAAAAATAATAATAATAATATATAAAACGATAAATGCTTCATTATCTTAAGCAAAAAACATAAAATATTATTGAATGTTGAGAATAATGTTGGGTTCATTATAATACATTCAAATTTTTAATATAAATTGGACAATAATGGATAATACAAAGTGTTTTTGAATATATGGAATTGACAATAATGCTATATTAAATGTTTTATTAAATTATATTAATTATTTATTAGTATGTTGCAGTGGACATGTTTGATATTTGATAGTTTTACCTGAGACTTCTTGTTCTGGTTTAAAATCAACCACTTAAAGGAGATGTGTTATAACTTATTTTTCTTATGTAGCTTCCTTGACATCCATTCTAATAGACATAATTTTCGATATCTCATCATCATTGTGCTCAAACCCATCTACCAAGTATTCTTGCTTCTCCTCTTATGTGTTCCATACTACAATTCTTGATGTGTTATTCTTTTCTTTACAATTCCCAATTATTTTCTCCATTGAAATTGTTCTTCTTCAACAATTTTCCTTATATAACAAGTATGTAATCATAAATATCAAACATATGGCTTTTTTTTATCTCTACCTAATCATAAATATCGACATTGACTTTTTTACCTCAACACAAAAAGAACTTATATCTCCAACTCCAAGACTCATTATACCTGACTAAAAAAAGTCAAAATAATATTATCAAACCCACTTTAAATAATTAAAAAAAAAAACAAAAAAACAAAAAAAATTATTGTTTAATAAATTGTATTCATGAATAAAAAAATAATTTAAGAAACAACATTCCTTGTAATTTCTCATTAACATATAGATCAAAATATATAAAGACTTATCATCAATCAACTCTCACAGTCACTATAAAATAACAACAAAAAAAGAGGGAAGAGAATATCTCTTAAATATTTTTTTGAAAAACTCAATACAAATTTTTCATGGCAAAGGTTTCTTTTAAAAGATTAAAACATATTTGTGATTTCTCTTTCTTTATTCTAAAACTATGAAACCATTTCACCATACTTTATACGGATCATAATCTTTCTTTTATAAACATATATCCATAGTAGGTTAAGTTCAAATCTTCAAACATATATCCATAGTAGGTTAAGTTCAAATATTCAAGCATATTATGAAGTATTTATTTGCATTCTTATCCTTAATATACATTAAATATAAAAAGGTAGTTGTGTAAGTGTTCGTGGATTGGAAGGATCAAGGATGAAAATGGCGGGCGGATACGATTTTAGGGTTTATGCAGTTTCTTCCTCTGCCGCCGCCGACCTCACAGATTTGCCAGATGATGCAGGTCCTTTTGAAGTCGCTGCTGTCTCTACTGACTTGTTCGTAGCTGCTGTCCCCTTTGTTTTGGTCGCTGCCAAAAATCGATGGAGCCGGTATGCGGGTTCCTCAAAGCTCGAGGTCACATTCTGGAACTGTTTTGGATACATTATCAGAAAGGAGCCACGGGTTTCGAACCAAACCCATCAGGTATCTGGGTTTTTCTTCCCTTCTGTATTACATTTCGTTTTCCCCAGGGCTTTTTTGAAATCCCCTTTACACAGTTTGGGGTTTCATGATTCATACCAATCGATCCCCACTCAGCTTCCGAGTGATCCGCCCTTCTGCGCGGATGGTTATTTCTTGGAGATTTTGCCCTGTTTGCGATCCTCGATCCCTGCTTGGCATGCAGAGGTTGATCGGTTTAGATCCGGTCTCCCTTGTCCACAAAGACTGCCGACCTGGGTCAGATATAAAAGCCCATGTGCTTTAAACAGTAATGAGATCAGGGGAAAAAAACCAAAGCTTTCCCACAAGAACCCAGAACAGGATCGATCCCAAATTTTCATCAGAATGCTGTCAGGGGAAACTATGTGCAAGCAAATTTGGACAGGAATACTGATAAAAAATATAAAGGAAGAAATACAAGCAGATACAGACATCCCCTCAAATATGCTAAATCTGGTGCATGCAGGCAAAATTCTGCAGGAGAACTTTTCTCTACAGTACTATGGCATCAGTCGAGATTCAACCATCTTTTTAAGCTCAAGGCTGAATGGAGGAAGCTTGTGTGTAGGCCCTAAGGGCTTTCAGGGTTCTACATCAAAGCCTACAGGCACATATCGTGATGCAGCCAAAGGGAAAGCTCCTTCACAAGGTAAAGAACATGCAGCTTACAATACCTCACCAGGGCAGTATATGGTGGACCAAACACCAGAAAACCCCTCCATCTCGCTGGATTATCCAGAGGTAAAAGGCGTTTTCACTGATCTGGAAAATAAAGCTGTTATTTGCAGGTTTAACGGTTTCTGGCCTAAAACCGAGGCATTGTATCAATGGATCCACACAGTCTGGACAAAAAACTGCCAGATCCACCTCTGTTCAAAGGGCTTCTTCATAGTTACGTTTCAAGAAGACGAAGAAAGGGATAAAATCCTCCATGAAGGACCATGGTTCTGGGGCAATGCGGGCTTATTTGTCACACCATGGTTTCCAGATTTTGATGCCAACACTATGGTGGTTTCAAGGATGCCAGTATGGGTAAGGATGCATAATCTACCTTTACACTTTTGGCACTTCAAATCCTTAACAGCTATAGGGAATTCCCTTGGAAGAATGCTAAAGATTGATACAGATAGGCACTTAAAAGGAATTTTCACTTTTGCAAGGATATGCGTCGAGGTAGATCTCAGCCAAGGACTGCCTGAAAGCATCTTCCTGACCTTTAACAATAATCAGTGGAAACAACCTTTGGATTATGAGAACACAGCATTCAGGTGCAGGGGATGTCAACAAACAGGTCACCTCCTTAAAGCATGTCCCAGCAAGAGCAAGCCACAACAAAGGAAACCCAGAGGATGGCAGAATTTGGATGAAGTCCTAAAGAGGCGAACTACACGAAAGAAAGCCCCTTCGGTAGCCAAAGAGGAAGAGACAGATGTAGAAGAGGATGACACCACCACAGAAGAAGATGAAACAGAAAATCAGAAAGAAAATACAGCAGTTAACAAGGATCAACATTCCACACACAAATCAAATAGAGACTCAGCAAGACATAGGAGAGCCGACATGCGTGGAACAAAGTATGGGGGGTAACAAAAGACAACACCAATCAAACACATCAGACTCAGACAAAGAATCAGGGAAGCTGCAAGAATCAACTCAGTTAGTCATTGCTTCATCCGAGCCCACTCTGGGTGAGTGGCGTAAGGTCGAGAAGAAAAAAGGGCGAAAAACTTGATGCATGAGTTTTTCTTGCTCATGCGAGGGCCTTTTTCCCCTCTTTTTCTTCTTTTCTCTTTTTCTTTGCTCTTGGGCGCGCCAGCACTAGTGCCCTTGTGGCTGTATGCTTAACATGTGACAGTGTAACTTTTCATTATATCTTTAATAAAAAGTTACTGGATTTTTTCTTTGGAAAAAAAAAGTGTTCGTGGATTCAAGAGTAAGGGAGATTTGAAACATAGGAAAATGGTTAATAGTGTGGAAAAGGGGATGACTATAAGGTTATTCATTTGTGATCGACTTGTGCTTTAAGGTGACACATCTGTTTTTAAGTAACGAGGACTTCCAAAGCATCTCTTGAAGGTATGTCATGATTTTTCAAGGGCGGATGATAGGGAAGATTATTATAATTTTTATTGATTCCATATATATTTTGGATGAGTGTTTCGATGAACTCCATATCTAAGTTATTAATGGTTTAGGAGTGTAATAGGGTCATGGTTATTGTTGATCTTTTCTTCAAGTATGTCATTTTGGTTGTGATGAAGGTACTATGTAGGGTTGACGAAGTTTTGTCATCAATTATCGATTTTCTCAAGGTAAGCTTTCATAGATTTTAGAGCTCAATATGATATTATAGAGTAATGTAGATTATTTTGTTAGAAGTACCTTTGTGGTGATTTCAATTAATATATAATTTTATATGTAAAAAACAAACATTACAACACCAAGAGTGGACATCCTAGTTCCATGGTCAAAAGCTTTAGGTTTAATAAAAAATCATAAATCCAGGATGTTAGTGAATTATAACTTAATATTTAGGACATCAATGACTTGTCCCAACCTATCAAGGGCTAAAACCTACACCAAATCATTCCGTTCCAACTAGTCTCTCTTAGTGATAAAATCATCCTCCATGAAAGTAAGTATCATATTTCTTAAACTCATGCATGATCTTAAGGAAAGATTAAATTTTAATCAAATTCTATTAATTCAAAATGTCTATCTTATCACTTGTATCCAAACTAAGGTAGCAATGAATATAAAGAAATGGCATACAAGTTGGGTCAGAGAAATCCAGTGAAGACCACCAATATAGGGATTTTATATGACACCAATGTAAATTCTTGCATTGGCATACTCTAAAATGCAAGCTACAACACTACATTTTTATTTTTGGTGATTGGAAACAGTAGCACTTGATATGGGGTTCCTATAATGGGGGTGACAACATTCAACCATCCATCCATGATAGTTGTTTTGAAGGGTGGAGAATGTTATATTTCCACCAAATTTCCAAGAATATTAACCTGCATTAAATTGATTATTCCATGTATAAATATGTAATGGAGGCACCTTCTAGAGTGAGGATAACAATCTAGCCAAGAATTCTTGCATTCACCTATGTTTATCCTCGAAACCCCCAATCAAAGGAAAACTAGCTAATAGAATATTTTATTAGTGTCACTTGGCCAAACTCAGCCAAGTGAGTCTCCACCACTCACATCCCTATCATATTACAATGAAGTGTTCCCAATCCTTTTAAAGGATTCATTACATCTAATCCATGGACACAAAACCATGTTCCAAAAACCACCATTGTTTAATCCAATAGCTTTGACTCTTTCACCGAGTCAATTTTTACTTAACAATCCCCACTTGAAACTTGACTTGGGATTTTCCTTGACCAAATTCGCCAAATCAGCCAAGTCAGGTAGCATCGCTCATCTCTAGGCTATACCCCCTTCAAACTGTATATCCAAGCTATTTAGTTATTCGACATGCCCCCATATCACCTAGGTCTAACTCTAGACTTCTGTGGTAATTTACTAGGGGTACACATACAGTACCAAGTCTTACTAACATATGCCCACTTACATGTAATTAAAAAAAATTCAAATCCTTTATAATAGTTCCTTTTTTTTAAAATTGTTATTACTATTGTCAGCTTTTTGACATGGTTATTATTCACATAGCTACAATCAATCTGAAACACATTCTCTCCTATTGTTATTCTTGCATATTTGTTGTAGGTCTGAATCCATTCTAAATAGAGCATACTGCACTTTCACATGTTTTCTCATCAAAACCTAGTTAGACATATTCTCAATTGCCACTTCCTTCTTTCCCCATCAGACCTTTGTCTTGATTTCTTCATTTATACAAAAAAATTGTCTACAATAGAGTATCCATTGCCCAACACTAGTTCTTGATATCTAACATCTAGCAAGAAAAATAAACCCTTGGAAACAAAGTATTCCCCTTGAAGCCAAAACTTGGCTCTAATACCATGTTTTTCTGTCTCATCTCCTCTGCTAAAAAGGATGAGACTATTTCATCAAAATTTAAAGTAGTTGTATTACTAACTATGGCAACAACTATAATATCCCCCTAGTCTGGTAGAGAGCATAACAAACAAATGCACTTATCTTCATTTGAAATCTTAATATCTACATATAATAATTGACTTACCATGGTATTGAAGGTGTTCAAATTCTTTGTCATTGAATTTCCATCCTTCATCCTCATGTTATACAACTTCTTTTATAGGAACAATTTATTCTCTAGGCACTTAGGCTGATACAAAACCCCCAACTTGTCCCACAAAGCCTTTGTTTTAGCTTCCCTAAAAACATTTAGTCATACTAAATCTAAGAGACACAAACGTATTGTGCTCTTTTCCTTTTGATTCAACTTTGTCCAATCTTCTTTTTACATCCATGTTGATGAAATACTCGATTTGTGACATGTAGAAAAATGTGCAACAAGAAATGCTAAATTTAGAATGTGCTAAAAGTAGACATGCTAAAAATAGCATGTCTAAAAATAACAGTTTGCCAGTGAGGTCATTGGCCACATTGGGTGAGAGGTGAAACTGCTAAAAATAGAAAGTTCTAAAAATAGCATTTCTAGATCCCTTCTTATTTATAGCAATCCCTAGTCTATCTATAGGAAGTAAAATTAATTTTGGTCTTAACAACAGCTGGAAATATTAATTAATTAATTCAGTTGAGTTAATTAGTTAAGGAAATTCGAATTTGAAGTCTTTGTGAGCATGCACATGAGTTGTCCTGCTGATTGAGGAATTTATCTTTAATTTCCTCCACTGATTGAGGGAATAAGTATGAGTTCTATAATGAGAGAATCAGTTGACTTTAGTTTAACTAGTCAAGTCCAGTTAGATT
>APFE030271650.1:94393-104585 GCA_000404065.3 Pinus taeda
CCATAATACTAGTGATTACCCCATTACTATTGTAGTTGTACCCCTTATTAATATTGTTGTGCCCCTATTGTGCCCATATTGTTATTATTGTGCCCCATAGAAGCCCACTATTAATATTATTGTGCCCTTACATTATTATTGTTATGTAGGCTCTGATTATGTTTTTTTTTTTTTAACAAGATTGGTTACTTATATATTATAAAAACTTTGAGGAACATGTCCTATTACATATGAGAGGGAAAACAGAGAGGGGAGGATCCAAAATGGGTGCGCAGACCCTTGATCCTTGTTGATGAATATGCAGAGAACAATTTGAATGAGATAATAGCTATATTGCCGGACAAAAGAACCTACTAACAGACAAAATTTACAATGCATATATCCTAAGGCTGCTGTTGGTTAACTGAGTCATCAGGCTGAACTTCTTTTCTTGTGCTGGCCCTTGTCGAGGCTTCTACTTGCATGCTCTGAGTTAATGTCTTGATGTGAGAGATTGCTTCCTCTATATGGTTGCATTTCTCCTTGAGGGCCTCAATCTCTGCTTTCTGCTTCTCCAATTTCTTCCTTTTGGACCTGCTATCCGCTTGAAATTCCTCCTTGAGTTCATTGAAGTGTTTGACGAATCTTGCAATCATGAAGAAGTGGGCTTTGCACAGGGTGCATTCGCTGTTAGTTATGACTTTCTCCAGAGTATTTGCTGCTGGCTTGCATGCTTCCTGCTGGTCAGCCATATCAGAGTCTTGAGTGATTGTGGCTGAGCCAAGTTGTTGCTGAAAGGAGAAACATAGGTCGTAGAAGGCAGAGGGGAAGAGAAGATGATGAAAGGGGGAGAGCTGGGCAATATTCCTGCTCGGAGGAGGGATAGAGAAGGCCACAAAACTGTTGGCTGCCTGGGGGAGGAGGAAGACTGAAGAGGAGGATCGCTGTGACAAGAAAACAAATAACTGGTTAGCGCTTAAAATAAACCAGAGATCGATAACGCCAGAGTTTACCACGACAGAAGGAGGGTGGCCTCCACTCTTTGACTAAATTGAGGCAGCCTTAGAAGCTGTTTTGCTCCGGATGAAGGCTGAATCAAAACGCTTCAATGCACTGATCGACTTGTGAGGAGAGAATAGGGGGCTGCTGATTTTAAAGGGGAAAGAGGAGCTAGTCAGAGGCTTCGGGCAGAGGAGATTCAAGGTAATGAAATGACCGAGGGGCGTATCGAAGATTTTATTGCGGGTAAGTAAGATTTCAATGCGAAATCCGCCTGGCTGGAGCATGAGAGTGGCGGCGAGGATCTTGTGATGCCTGGGATCGTACCTGGTCGAGTTGACATAGGTAGGGTCATTTGCGTGATTCGAAGAGTTGAAGATCTCGAATGCACAGTTGATGAGATCTGCTAGGGGATTAGGGAGCTTAGGGACTGGCACATATCGGGAGGAATGATTGCTGATGTGTCCCAGGTTCTGGGGGTTTGGAGTGGAGTGGGACAAGCTATGGGATTGGTTTGTCATATATATTTTCGTTCTCTCTAACTTGACCAATTGACCTGCTGGTTGCATTGTTAGCTTGACCATCCGCTTCGGTGTTGTTGGCTCTCAAGACATGTTTGAAGGTGGTGCCCCTCATGTCGCTGATGTTGTCCGTGATCCGGGTCTTAAGATTGTTGAGAGCGATTTTCTTAAATTCGCCCCTGTTACCATGGCTGCTATAAGAATAGTTGAGTCTCCCATAATGATTGGGTTTTGAATGTTTAGTCTCTTCAGAATTGAGGTTCCTAATAAGAGGCTGTAAGCCTCGGCCTTGTTGTTGGTCATGTTACCCAGGCCCCATTCATAAGTAACCATAACTTTGCCATGTTGATCCTTTATAACTCCCCCTGCCCCTGCTTTCCCCAGGTTATTTTTGGAAGCTCCATCGAACTGGAGGATAGGCCTTTTTTAATTTCAAATCCATTGAATGACTTCCTCTTTGGTACCTCTGAGCTTCCACTCATTCCTTTTCTGGTATAATTTGGAGGTAGTGTGGTTTCTTTTGTCCAAGCTGAGACTGAATTTGCTAAACCATTTGGTCTCAATTTTGTGCCAGCTTTCTTGGTCTGGTTGGGACATGCCATTGGCACTTATAGTCTCTGAGATGAGCGCTGTGGCTTTTGCCAAGATGCTGGAGATGTTGGGCTTCCGATTGTTGAATATGCATTTGTTTCGGGCGATCCAAATTTGCCAACAGAGAGTTGAGGGAATGCTATTCCATAGTCGGATGATGAGATTATTATTTTTCTTGGGGTAAGGGTAGCATTTTTCCCAATTTTTTTGAAGAGAAGTGATCTGGTCGAAAGTTTCTCTTCTACTTAGGGGGCTGATGATGTACTTCCAGCAGCTTTGAGCAAAGGGGCATTCAAGGAAAAGGTGTTGGCTGCTTTCTTCCTCAACTCGACAAAGACAACAGATTGAGGGACCAAGAATGCCTCTTTTTTGAGGTTTTTGGCCGTAAGGATCTTACTTTTGAGGAGAGTCCAATTGAAGAACTTTATCTTTGGAAGACATTCTGATTTCCAAACCACTTTATGAAGGGCCCAATTGTTAGTAGCCATGGCGTTCTGGAGAAGCTTGTAGCCGTCTTTGACTGTGTATTTCCCTCCATTGGGGTCCCAAACAAATCTGTCCTCTGTCATTTTGTTTGTGGGAGCTGAACCTGAGAGGGATATCTTGAGCTCAGTCCAAAGGTCCCTGAGGTCGTTTGGAGGGGAGAGGCGCTTCCAGTCCTGCCAAATGTTGTGATCCCAGAGGGAGATGTCATATAAGGAGTTCAAGTTTTTTGCTTCAATCCATGCTTGGAGAGGTCTGAGGTTTTGAATTAAGTTCCTTGGCCTTGCTCCCATGATTCTATCCACCAAGATGTTTATCTCTCTTCCACTACTTGGCACTCTGGATATATGATTTCTGAATTGAGGGAGGACTTTTTTAATGAGCTTCCAAACTGGAGTGCACTGCCTATCCACAATTGTTTATGAGAGGATGTTAGAATTGGGGCCATTCAGATATTTCCTTTTAATGACCTCTGCCCACCATGAACCTTTCCCATTGAGAATTCTCCAAATTAGTTTGAACCCCATAGCCATGTTGGAAAGACTTGGAATTTTTATTCCTAAGCCTCCTTTTTCGAATGGGAGGGTGACTTGATCCCATTTGAAAAGACTGAATTTTTTGGAGTCCTGCCTTCCTCCCTGCCATAAGAAGCTTCTTATTATTATTTCCATATGTTTATGTGTGCTTGCAGGAGCTAGGGTGACTGCGAACTCATATATGGGGAGTGCAGAGAAGATGGCCTTGATGAGGGTAGTTCTACCAGCCAAATTGAGCCAAGTCATTCCCCAACTCTGAAGTTTTCCTCGCAATTTTTCTATGTGCTTTACCCAGATTTCTGACTTAACAGTTTCTTTTGCTAGAGGCAGACCCAAGTACATGAAGTAACTCCATTTTCTTTGAACTAGGATGTCAAGGATCATGGAAATTCTTTGCATGATTTGCAAGGGAACATTCCAGGTGTATATCTTGCATTTTTTGTTGTTTAATTTTCCTCCCGATGCTGTTAGGAAGGTGTCTAGCGTTTTCTTGAATCTTTTTGCCATCAAGCATGAGGCTCCCCCTATTAGGAGTGTATCATCTGTGAAAAGCGAATGATTGATTCCTTTGGTCCCTCTTTCTATACTGATTCCTGTGATTTCTTTTTACTTTCGGAGTTTTTCCAAATGGATGCTCAGTGTTTCTGCCATGATGATGTATAAGAATGGGGAAAGGGGGCAGCCTTGTCTCAGTCCCCTAGTACTTCTGAAGTAGTTGCTGGGTCTGCCATTAATCAGAGGAGCTGTCCAGGGATGAGTGATACACTCCATGATAATGCTGATAAAGTTGTTGGATATCCCAAATTTTCTGAGGACTTCCTTCAAGAAGTAGTGGTTGACCCTGTCAAAGGCATTTGCCATATCTAATTTGATGATCATGCCTCTTTCCTTCAGGTTTATGCTGTTGTGGATTGCCTCTTGAATTAGGATGACATTGTCCGTGATTTGTCTGCTATGGACAAAACCGCCTTGGTTCTCTGAGATGAGGAAGGGGAGTAGTTTTTTGAGCCTATTGGCTAGGATTTTAGTTATGATCTTGTAAGAGACATTACACAAGGAAATTGGATGGAAACGGTCGAAGGAGAGGGGATTGAGATCCTTGGGAATAAGTGCTAGATGGGAGGATTTCGTGTTGTTTCCCATCTTGTGTTTTAAGAAGACGTTTTTCACCATCCTTATGTAGTCTTTTTAATAGTTTCCCAGTGGTTTCTAAAGAAGGCCACTGTGAACCCATCAGGGCCTGGAGCCTTGTCTTGCTGCATACTAAACGCTTCCAATTTGATTTCCTCTTCAGTGACCTCCTGATCCAACTCTCTGTTTTGCAATTCAGAGATTTTTTTTTTTCAATTGGCCTTAGAAAATCCACATTATCCTAAGTCTGGGAGTCAGCAGATAAAAGGGATTTGAAATGTCTATAGGCTGCCTCTTTTATTTCTTCTTGATCGCTTATCTCTTTCCCTTCTGCCATGATTTTTTCTATTTGATTTCCAGTGCGTCGAAGCTTTAGACTGTTGTGGAAAAATGAGGTATTTTTGTCTCCAGCCCGGAGCCAAAGACACCAAGATTTTTGCCTTTGTTCCTCTTCCTCCAATCTTTTTTGCCTGTATAATTCCTTGTACATTTCGTTTTATTTGGATTGATCCTCCTCTGTGTACTGTGTGATTTCTTTTTCTTGATTCCATTGCTCTAATTTTTTGTGGAGGTCTGTTCTTTTTTTGTTTTCCTCTGCTGCGTAGTCTCTTGCCCACTGCTTGATAGCTGTTCTGAGAGACTTAAGTTTGGTTTCCCATATGTAGTGGGGAGAACCAACGACTTCCTTAGCCCACTGCTCCTATATCAGTTTTCGAAATTCTTCTTTGCTGTCCCAGGCTTTGTTATATTTGAAAGGGAGAGGCCCAAAATTCCTTCCCTTGTCAAGAATTAAAACCACAGGTTTGTGGTCCGAAGCAGAGCCTTGTATGATTTTTCTTTTAATGATAGGGAAGCTTGCTACTATTCCTTCTTGAACGAGAATTCTTTCTAGCCTCTCTTTTATGTTGCTATTGCCAATTCTATTGTTACTCCAGGTGTACTTCCCATTTTGAGGAGGGATGTCCACAAGATTGTGAGTTTGGATTATAGTTTCCAGGGAGTCTCTTGAGGGATCTGTATAGAAATTTCCTCCTAGTTTTTCATCAGTGTTCCTTATTAAATTCAAGTCTCCTCCCAGGAATATGTTCCTTCCTTGAACTGATTGGAGATCTGTGGTTATTGAGTCCCAGCATGATGCATTGTCCCTGTAATGATTTGGTGCATAGATGTTATAGATTATGTATTCCTCTTTTGAAGTTTTGTTTTGAATATCAGTTCTAACCCACAAGCTGTGGGAATTTTGGTTTATAAGTTCCCATTTGTTTTTGTTCCATATAGCTCCTATACCTCCTGATGCGCCTGCTGCGCTTATTGTCGTGCATGAATAGTTTTTGCTTCTTTTGGTGTGATTTTGAAAGTGTTGATAAGAGATTTTGGTCTCCTGGATGAGGAGGAGATCTGGCTGTTCGAGTTTGAGTAGATCCCGGACTGCATTTGTTTTTAGGGAGGAGCCCATCCCCCTACAATTCCAAGAGAACAAAATCATCATTTACCATTTTTGGTATGGATCCCACTCTTCTCTTTCATCTTTTCCCCACTTCCTTTTGACTTGTCTAGGTAGGTGTCCATTGGTTGCTGAGTTCTAGTGGCCATTTCTTTCGCTGCGTTTTCATCCTTGATTTCTTTATTTGACTTCCTGCCTACTTTTCTAGGGGGATCAGAGATGAGGTTATTTTCTTTTGTTTTGTTTCTGGTTAGAATTCGATCCACAGTTGGGGGAGGGGAGGGCTGAGGGAGAGAGAGGGGGGAGGAGATTGCAAGAGCATTGCCTCTAGGAGAAGGGGGAGGGGACATGGGATCTTCGGCTAATAGAGATTCAAAGGAATTAGAAGATGAGGGGAAGGGTGGGGCTGAACTGGACGGGTGGGAAGGGATAGAAGGATTTCCCAAGGGGGCCTTTGAGTTTGGGCCGGGAGGGGGATTGGGTTTTTTCTTTTTGACTTGTTCCCATGCACCTTCAGAGTTTTCATCAATTCCATCAGATTCATTTGTTTTTAACTTACTACATCTATTTGCGAAATGCCCATACTCATGACATACCTTGCACTTGAAGGGTAGCTGCTCATAGTCAACTTGTTGTATGTGTGTCCACTGATCTACTTTGATCTTGATGGCTTCTGGCAGGCCTTTCCCCAGATCTACTTCGACGCATATCCTCGCACAAGCATGCATGTTCTCCTTTGGTTCAGATCTATCTATGAATTTGCCGACAACGTTCCCAATAGCCTTGACTGATTCGTCTCCCCAGCAGTGGAGCGACAGATGAGGTAGACGGACCCAAATCGAGACTGCATTTGGGACGTCCATTTCCGGATCGAAGTCAGGGGTCCATTTGTTCAGGTATAGGCCTCAAGAGTCCATAAAATAGGGGCCATTTCTGAAAATGAGATTCTTGTCCTCCTTTGATTCAAACAAGAACATGTAGAAGCCTCTTCCACAAAATCTGATTGCGATTTTCCCTTGCACTATCGAGTTCCAGTTGCGTTCTACCCATTTTTGGAGTGATCTGGGGGAGGGCCAGAGTCCCATGAACTGACCGAACAGACCTCTTTCGGCTAGAGAGATTGCTGCCTTCCTCGGGAGGGAAGGAGGAAGGGAAACTTCGAGTATTTCATCTAGTTTCTTGATGAACTTGGATGCAGATGGGCGGATTTTTGCTGTTGCATTCTCAGGGATGAGGGATGCAAACTGTTTCTCAAAGTCTTGAGGATCTGATGGCAGGGGATCCAATCCAGCCATTAGAAAGCCAGATCATAGGGAGATCAGGGAGGGAGGGGGCTGTCGGAGAGGAGCCCCGGGGTGGGAGCTGAGCAAGAGGCCCAGATAGCAGATGAAGTCTCGTGGGAGCCCATAGGGTCAAGAATCGTGAGCCTAGCCACAGAGCTTCTAGGCAGAGGGCAGGGGGCGCGGATCATCAGGGGAACCCTAGGCATACGCCTGCAACAGAGGGCGCCCCGTCATCTTTTTACTTCATTGTTATTATCCCATACAACAAAAGAGGCTCTGATTATGTTATGACCCCTTAGACTCCTATATATAGAAAGGAGGTATTTTCATTTGTATCATCGAAGAATTGTTCATTTATGTAATGTAAAGGAGGTTGCCCCCTCGAAGAGGCTGAATTCTAAGGCGTTGATCTATTTTTTCTATCTTTTTCTTGAGCTGGTTTCATAACAAGTTCGTGGTCTTCTAGACATCAAGAATTCTAGATAATACAATATGCAAATCATGTCAGTTTGGTAAGCAAACCAGAACTAACTTCCCTGAGAAGGAAGGATCAACTAGCAGGCCACTTGAGCTTGTCCATACTGATGTATGTGGTCCATCTAGGAAAAGGTCGCCTCGGGGAGAAGAATACTTTATATTATTCATTGATGACTATTCAAGGATGGTTTGGATAAGACTGATGAAGCACAAAGATGAAGCCTTCGAAAAATTCAAATCCTTCAAAGCTTTGGTTGAAAAGAAATCAGATCACAAAATTAAATGCCTCAGTTCTGATAGAGGTGGGGAGTTTACCTCAAATGAATTTTTTGATTTTTGCGAAGAACATGGAATAAGAAGAGAATTCTCTACAGCCAGGACTCCTCAACAAAATGGAGTAGTTGAAAGGATGAACAGAATGGTTCAACAAATGGCTCGTGCTATGCTTGATGAGTCTAGAACTCCCGCAACTTTCTGGGGTGAAGCTACATTTGCTGCAGTTGTTATTCTCAACAAAACAAATGTCTGGGTGAACAACACTCAAACCCCTCATGAGCTCTGGTATGGTGAGACTCCTTCGGTGAAATATTTCAAAATGTTTGGAAGCAAATGCTATATCAAAAATACTGATGAACATCTTGGCAAGTTTGAACCTAGAGCAGATGAAGGCATTCTCCTTGGTTACTCTCCCCACAGCAAAGCATACAAGTGTTATAATAAAAGGCTTGGAAAAATTGTTCAAAGTATTGATGTAGTGGTTGATGAAGAAGAAAACACTCCTAGGCAGGTAAGATCTGAAGATTTCGATGATGATGAGGACTATCCATCAACATCAAATCAGATTCATGATGAAGAAGAAACCTATGAAGAAGAAACCCATGAGGAGCCTGAAGAACAAATAAGGATAGAAGAAAAGACTCCATCTAGGTACGTTCAGAAGGATCATCCAGAATCTCAAATTTTGGGGCAAAAAGAGGCAGGAATACAAACAAGAAGAACAATTGCAGAAGCTTCAAGCTATTTGGCATTACTTTCCTCCACTAAACCACAAAATGTAAGAGAGGCATGCAAAGATGAATGCTGGGTCAAGGCAATGGATGAACAACTTGAGCAGATTGAAAAGAATAACACTTGGGAGTTGGTTCCTAGACCAAAGATAAGAATTTCATAGGGACAAAATGGATCTTCAAAAACAAGTTGAATGAAAATGGGGAAGTGATTAGAAACAAGGCCAAACTTGTTTGTAAAGGGTATGCTCAACAAGAAGGAATAGACTTTGAAGAAACTTTTTGTCCCGTTGCTAGACTCGAGGCCATCAGAATGTTCCTTTCTCTCTCTAGCTGTTAGAAGTTTAAAGTATTTCAAATGGACGTGAAATCAGCCTTTCTGAATGGAGACTTAGAAGAAGAAGTGTACATTGAGCAGCCAGATAGATTCATCCTTGGTAATGATCCAAATCTTTTATGCAGACTAAAGAAGGCTCTCTATGGTCTGAAACATGCTCCAAGGGCTTGGTACTATCGTCTAGACAAATACCTTCATCAATAAGGTTTTTCAAAAGGATCAGTAGATAGCAATCTTTATATAAAAATTGAAAATAACAAATTGCTAATACTTGTTGTGTATGTAGATGCTATCATCTTTGGTAGCAATGAAGAAGCCATGAGTCAAAACTTTGCCTTGGTGATGCAAAAGGAATTTGAAATGTCTTTGCTTGGAGAACTGACATATTTTCTTCGTTTACAAATCCAACAAAATAAAGGCGGTATCTTTTTATCTCAAACCAAGTACCTCAAGCAGATCTTGAAGAAGTATGGAATGGAAGATTCGAAACCAGTTATATATCCTATGGTCACAGATGCGAGCCTCAGTGCAAATGATTGAATCAGCAGCAGTGCATAACCAACCTATAAGATCCATGATTTGGAAGTCTGCCTCTATTTAAAACAGTACACCGGACCAGACATTATGCACTGCAGAGGAATGGTTGGAAGATTTCAGGCAAATCCTAAGGAAACTCATCTTCAGGCAGTAAAGAGAATTTTTAAGTATCTTCAAGGAACTCAAAACTATGGCCTATGGTATCCTAGAGATGCGGATCTCACTCTTCATGCTTATACAGATGTAGATTGGGCTGGAAGCGTGGATGATAGAAAAAGCACTAGTGGTGGTGCATTCTTTTTGGGTTCCAGATTAGTATCTTGGTTCAGCAAGAAACATAGTTCTATTGCTTTATCTACAGCTGAAGCATCATATGTGGCTGCTGCATCTTGTTGCACTTAGCTCCTTTGGATGATGCAAACTTTGCAGGATTTTCAAATCACTTGTACTCCACCTATCTCCATCTTATGTGATAATACAAGTGCAATCAACATTTCAAAGAACCTAGTCATGCATTCAAAGACCAAGCACATACTGATCAAGCATCATTTTCTCTAGGAACAAGTGCTGGAAGAAAAGGTCAAATTGGAATATGTTCCCTCCAAGGAACAACTTTTTGATATTTTCACCAAACCATTGCCCAGGGATACATTTGAATACCTCAGACAAAAGCTGGGGGTTGTTGATGCATCATCCTACTGTTGAATTTTTTCTGTTGTACGCAGGTGGATACACGTACATTTTCTGGTCTATGCGGGTCGAATGGGTCTATCAGAGATCATCTGGCACAGGTTCAGGGGGAGCATATATTCTTCTAATGATGCATTGTTGGAATTATCTTAGAAGTCCTTGGTTTGATTTCTCAAG
>APFE030271660.1:2570-17263 GCA_000404065.3 Pinus taeda
CTCTCCGAGTGCTGTTCTCGGTTTACTGTAGCCACAAGACGGCCGAAGGTTTATCTATGGCGAGGCTTCAAGGTAGCTATGGGGCTTCCTATATACCCAGAGGGTACGTGGAAGACAGTCCGTGCGCGGTTCTGTCTAATGCGCTACTACTCGAAGGGGTACCCACAGGGGTTACAAGGGAGTCCAACAGACGTGACCACCTCTTGTATTTCTTGCGTGCATGCCTCCCCAAATCTGCAGGTTTATGCACTTAACGACAGATCCCGTGGTTTAAAGACGCTGGAACACGTCTCTAGCCAAAATTTTTTTTGCTAAAATTTGGAGATCCCACCGAGGCCTGGAAAGTGCTCTGATACCACTTGTTATGCTTCTTAACCTGTGAAGTAATACCGAAAAGAGAATATGCGAAGAAAAGATACCCAGAACACAGAATATGTGGAGAAAATATACCCAGAACACAGAATAGTAATGATTTTATTACTCAGAGAGAAATGTTCACAGGCCTCTTCAAGGGGGCAACCTCCAATAGAGCAGAGCTTGATTACAAAACAACACACGATACTCCTCGCAGGGAGTCTCTATCCTTTATATATGAATCATAAATGCAATACCACGGGCCAATACCGTGGGTTTTATTAATACCGTCTATCTAATACTACCGCCCATTTACCCTCTATCTAATACTACCGCCCATTTGCAACTAACTGTGGTCCCGTCATTAATTGCGGGTTAACCACTTACAAATATTAATATGGGCTTTATTGACTCTTGACTATGACGTGATCCCATGGCATAAATAAGGGGGTTAGGGTGGGACCCTAACAGAAGAGCACAGACCCATCTAGACTGAGAATTGCCCTCAGAGTGAGTTCATAGTGTGCATGGCATAGATGAACGAAATCAGGTAGCACATTAACTTCTGGAAGGTAATAGAGGGGCATACTAGATTGCCAAATCCCTAGAATATCAGTGTTATTTCTGTGATTATGTTTGAATTGGCACACAGCTTTGAGGTGAGAAGTTAGGCCCATCATGTCTTTGATATGAAAGTCTCTGTCTGCTAATGGTAGCCACTCTAAGTCCATGTGTGGAGCATTTAAAGGAGCAATATTCAAGGCTACTGGAGTCTCCATATCTTATGCTTGTTGGTATTGATTGCAATGTAGGTGTAAAAAAACAATAGGAAGTAGAGTTCAAGCTCAGAGGATATTGTGACAGGCATAAAAACTGATTTTTATTTCAAGTGGACCTCACTGTGTAGAGTTTATGGCAAAACACAGAGTTGCAACACTCAGACTGAGTATTTTACATAAATTGGTTGAAATTATAGGTTCTATGGACATAATGCCGAGAGGATGGAGTTTGAATTTCGCCCGAGCAGAACACGTTTGCAGAGGGAACGGGCAATTAAGGATTCCCCTTTAGGAAAATAGGTTAGGACTAGTGGAAAACAGGACACTGAAGTAATTTGACACAATAACTTAGTGATTTCTGTAGTTTATGGGCAGATATGAATGAACAAAGTGTGTGTCGGAATAGCTTGGGTTGTGGAGGAAATGAGCTTAAAGTGCAGGTTTGTGAGGTTGTGACAACTCAAATGGTAAATGCAGGGCAGTGAGTGATTGGTAGGAGCACCGTTGGTTGAATCATAGGTTCATTTGGCAATTTATAAACAGAGAAGTATAAAACAGGGCTTTCGGGCGTAAATACCTCTTTACAGGGCGCTGAGGGCACTTGACAGGTACAGTTCGAGCTATGGAGTGCTGCTGCAGAGCTGAATTGCAGGTTTGTAGGCTGTATAAGCTCCGGAAGGTGATTTTTTCGAAAAAACGCATGGAAGTCGTTTTTACAGCAACAATTAGAAATAAACCAAAATAGTCGTTTTCACGACTTTTAACCAATTTTTTGGAATTTTGGCGGTTTTTGGCGCTTTCTTTGGATGACGTCATCATGACATATTTTTGTAGTGTAGCGGGTACGGAAGATGACGTGGCAGGTGACGTAGATGATGACGTCATCATGACACGGTGGCAGGGTGATGATGTCAGTGGGTGACATGGCGCAGGTACAATGGAGTGGCAGGCGATGTGGTGGCATCGTCATGCAGTGACGTAGGCAAGCGAGGAGGGCAGTAAGCGGTTTGCATCAGACCGCTTTTGGTACGGGAGTGGTATGTGTCAGGGGCGGCCCGATGCAATAGGAGGTTGACAGCTGTTTCGGTGTACGACGCTGAAATCGTCGACCATCAGGTACTATCGTACCATTACGAAGGGGCGCCTGATATGCATGCAGACCGTCGGAATTGAGAGAGCTGATCCTACGGTGGACGGGAGGGCAAAGCGATAGGGGTTTAGCAGAACAACGCGCCCGATAAATGCCAATTCTTCATGGCTGCGGGTGGGTTTTATACTTTAGGTTAAGGATTAATGTATTTCGGCACGGGACTGTGGTTATTCGTTTAACCAAGTACTAAACGAAATCCATAATAAAATGTTTGGTCGGGGTAAGGTATAGTTCCATGTGCGGGAGGGTTTAATATGGTTATTTATTTAACCAGAAGTTAAATAAATCCCAAGGGTACGAACGCGGAGGGGCTAACAATGGGTCCCGAATGGACCTAATGTTTCCCGAATTTTAGTATTTGGCTATAGTTGCCATGGGGAGGAATATTTAGCGTTTTTTGAGGTTTTTATATAGTTTCTTGTAGAATAGGGGTGGGGAAATGATTTAGGGAGCTAGATAATAGGGTTAGATGTTAATATGAGTTCTATGGAATGAAAAGGAATGGATGTATGCTAATTTTATAGAAATGGGAGCTTGAGCATAGGGAAATGAATGGATTGTGGAAAAATCAACTTTACACAAGAAATGTGGCTTCTTTTCACTAAGTCAACTTAGATGTCAACTTGGTTTTTTAATAAGAATGGAGTGAAACTGGACTATTTGGGCAAATCACAAGGTCCTTGAGGGGATGTTAGTGAATGATTTCTGGGGGGAATGAAGGGGAAGTTAGTCATGCTTCCTTGTTGTACCATCAAACAACTGCCATGGTGCTAATGCCATAAGTGAGATAAGTCCTTCTTGACAAGATAAAAAGCAATGATAATCTTGTTTATGCAACCTCAAATTAACTACCCAGCCTAATACACCTAACATTTTTTCTTCCTTTGCATTGGGTGCACTTGAACTGGAAAACCCCGATTGTCCCTTTTTCTTTTGACTGCCATCCTACCTAAATGTACCCTTATCTCTTCCAAGGGCCCAGATTAAGCAGTTGGGCTCCTTATTTCCTCTACCTAGCTAGTCATCTACCGAGCTTGAACTGTTTGGACAGGCATTCCTTCTCTATTCTACAACAATAATTTAAAACATGGCATGGTCCAGATTGAACTATTGGGCCATCCATCAAATGTAATAAGCAACAGTACCTCCACATGGTAATCTTTGCAAAATAAGATAGCATTGGCATTTTAACTAGCCACTTTCCTGGTCTTTGGTTTGGGGTTCATTTTCATTATTTTTTTTGACCAATTGATTTTATTTCCTTTTGATTATTCTGTTAAGGCATACCCTCTTTTCATCTTTTAATTTTCTTTGTTTGTTATACAAAATATGGAACCTCTGCAGCATGCAAGGATGAACATGTTTAGCACTTCCACTGTCAATCATGAAAAATGAAACCTATTGGTATAGGAATCTAATAGCTCCTTAATTGGATTGAATCAGGCTCAAACAGGTACTATCACCCCTCATCTTGGTCAAACATCCAGTATTGGACAACAACAAATGGCTTCACAACCATGGCTGGTGCAATATGAACAATCGCAATTCCAACAAGCTTACTGAGGACCTGAGCAGCAAAGCTTTGCAGGTAGTGGGAAGTCATATATTCAAAACGGTCACTATCAATCATATCATAATGGTTATTCCCATCAACCTTATCAAAGTTATCAGCATCAAATACATTATGCTCGTATGCAAAGACCCACTGCTCAGGCGATCCCATCTTATCCTGGGTATGCTTCGCCAAACCTAAATCAATAGTTGCCTTTTGTAGCAACTTTAGGATTACCAGATCTAAATTGGCTAACAAATGATCCAATTGCTTATGCCCCTTGGTGACCAAAGATTCCTCACAAACTTCCATCAGATATTCCTAAATTCAATGGAAATCCAGGTGAAGATCTGTCGAATCATGTGATGACCTTTCATCTATGGTGTTCGTCCAACACTCTCAATGATAATTTGATTAGGCTTCACCTTTTTCAGTGAATGTTAACTGGTATGGCAACAAAATGGTACATCGAATTGCCTAGAGCTTCATTTGATAACTTCAGTGCCCTTGCCACCACCTTTTTAACCCATTTTCAGTTACCAATAAGGTATGAAATAGGAACGGAGCTTCTTACCAATTTTAAGTAGACAACAACCACTCACATATCTGATCATATTCATGAATGGCGACATCGTCGTCGAATGGTGAAAACATATGTTCCTGATCAACTGCTAGCTGAATGGTTTATTAAGTCATTGTTACCTTCTATTATAGAAGATGTGGCTAAAGGGGGGGTTGTCACTGAAGAGCAAGTCATCGCTCGTGCGTAATACATAGACTTAATTTATACTCAGTCTGGAAAACTCTATGACAAAATCCCTGATGCTCCTAGACCAAATTTTTCCGTTCCTCCTCCCCCTAAATCAAACAAATACTCTCATGCTGGCGATGGCGTGATAGGCACGACCAGCAAGAAAACCACAAAGGCTACGTCTAAGAAATCCCGTACGGTTTCTAGTCAAAATGCAAATGAAGAACTTCTTGCCTTAGAGGTTAATACCATGTTAACCAACAAAGACAAAGAAATGAAACAACCAGGGGGTAAGAAGAAAGGGAAAAGTAAAAAGAAGAAACAGGATGATTCGTCTCCTAAAAAATCTTCTGCAAACCCTTATGGGAAAAAGAAACCTGGTCATCCATGCTTTATATGCGATGATGATCATTGGACGAAAGATTGTTGACATAAAGTTGAGATTAAGAAGTTCTTCAAAAACTGAAAAACCTCAGCGGTATTGACTGATTTGTTTCCAAACCCAGAAACCAATCTAGTTGCTAGTGACAATGCTTCCCCATCCCAAGTGCTTATGTTGTCCATTTCGAAAAAACAAAATGATGCTTTGATATCGACAAGGAATAAAGATTACGGGAATCCGTAGCTGTCGAACAACAAGGCTATTGATCAACCTAGTAGTTCAGCAACAACTTCGACCAAAGTTGTGCCACCCATGATTCTTGAACTAATGATAAAGCCGCCAAAGGGAGTAGTACACAAATCGACATTTAATCCTCATGCTAGAGTAGCAAAGAACTATAATATAGTAGAGGACCTGGCCCAATCGTTGTCCGCTATGTCGACACTTGAAGTACTGCAAAATTGCCCTTCCCAAAAGTAGGCTTTATTATCAGCAATAGGTGGGACTGACCTAGCGGATTCCAATCTTGTGGCCTTTAATCATAAAGGATATGAACCTCAGTTACCAGCTCAACTCGCTTTCCTCATCCAAGTGAAAGCCCTCAACAAAACTGTTCATCGAACAATTATTGATGAAGGGGTATCTACGTGAATTATGTCAATGAGTTGCTGGAAAACGTTAGGCTCACCACCCTTGTCACGATCGTCAACAACATTAAAAGCATTTGATGGACGAACATACACCCCGTACGGGATTTTAAGTAACTTGCAAGTTGAATTGGGGGGAAAAATAGTAGAAATTGATGTCGAAGTTATCGATGGAAACCTCGATTACAATATCCTATTGGGAAGGCCCTGGATTTATGCTATGGCTGTAGTTGTGTCAACATACATTAGAAAGATTGCATTTCCTTTTCAGGAGGAACTTGTCCATGCAGACAAGAGTGAGTTTCACTGTCACTAGGCGACGGGTTTGCCCAAAGGGAAAATTATAGAACAAGCATATGTTATCCTCCTCAAGCTTGACAAAAATAAAGAGGTACTGGTCAGAAATGACTGAGGAAAAATTGGGAAGAAAACTTGAAGAAACTTTATTGGTTGCAGGTCGCTCTTGAACATGACACTTTCACTCCATTACCATGATTGAGCCGGGTTGGGTTATTCTGTTCACTGGTCATATCACCATTGGTCCTCCGTACCATCCATTTTTTGGTTTAACGCTACCAGTCCATTTAAGTGTTGTCGATATGTTCAAGAGAAGTCGCTCAAATAATTAACCAACCCAACTTATGTCTCATCTGCTACAATACCTTCACTCTTCATTCTTTCATGACCGCCACCCTGAACCTTGTATCATCAGATCGTTTTCACCTCCACAGAACCATTTGTTTCATTTTGTGTCGTAGATGTGGGATTCATTAAGGCTCTCCTACGACGGGTCACTTCTTGTCGACATCAGCTCATTATCGAAGAAGTCAACTTAGGAACAACCCTTTTAGTACTTTGAAGCTTACATGCCTCAATGGCAAGTTTCTCACTTTCGGCGACAGGTTTACATCAATGACCTTTGACCGATAGATTTTGCGTGGTGTTTGATGTCAAGTCTCATATTCACACCACGTGAATTGTACTACAATACCTTGAGGGTCATTATCATTATCGATGATTCCTGTCGTGCCTGTTAACAACTTACATCATTGGCTGGTAATCAGGTGATGTCTTTCCATGTTCGACTTCAGAACATCTTTTCACATCGATCGACTTGTACTTTGGGTGAAGATTGAACGAGTTTGAATAACCAAAATCTAGTTTCATCCATTCAAGCTGCGATATATTCAAGAAAATAAAGACATCAAATGTACATCATAGCTGCACAGATAATCATCCAAGCCAAAGGATGATGGCTCTACCAGAATCATCAGTCTACCACACAAACGATTGTCTGTCATATGTACATGAAAATGAATTTATAAAGCTGAGCATGGGAATGCCCACCTCAACCAGATCATGAAAATGTTATGAAGATAATGTATTGTATTGTATCTTATTACAGGTCACCTTTCAGTTGGAAAAACCTTGGATCCTCATGATAAAGCATTTCACCCGACATTAGAAGATTTACGACCTCATGCTTTAGGGAGAAACTATTATAGACATATTTGGACACTGCAACCCCAATCTCATATGTCCATAAACCAAGGGCTTCTAAGCCCCTAAAAGTGTTGTTTCAGACCCTAAAGGAGCAAGGTTAGCTGATTACATCATCTCCTAGAAGTTCTCCCTGAAAAACTACTCAGAACTGGTCAAAGCAGGACCATACAGACTACTTAGTGCTAAGGGTGCGATGCATCTCACCTACCACATGCAAAAAGTGTGATGCATATTGAAAAGCCCTTTGTGGGGTGCGATGAGTGAGAGCAGACAAATGGCAGAGGCAGTTGGCTAGGTGGAAACCCAAAGAATCTTCTAGAAACTGCCGATTTGACACTTGCCTCTCTGAATTCGCGCAGGGATGAGTAAGAGATCATGAAATCTCCAAGTGGAACCAAGAACTATTAGAAAGATGACACTAATCAAAATCCCAGAAGCCGACTCACCCACCTGTAAACATCTATATATGGATCCCTCATCCTAGAGATCCAGAGGCTGGAATTTTATATTTGGTAAGCAAGTGCTATTGGTTTCTCTATGGAACATCATAGTGTTGTGTGATCTAGCTTTTCATGAGGCGAAGAGGGCTTTCATGTTGGGAGGGTGGCGCTGGGTCAGACCAATGGGTTGTAATCCTCTCTTCTACTACTTCTATATATAAAGCTATTTGAGTTTTCCTCCATATTCTTGTATATCTTTGAATCTTGAATTGATATATGCATTTGTATGGTTAATATATATCTAATCCTATATTGTTTATGGTTATAGATCTCTATGCTTTGATGGTATTATGCTGCTTTGACTCTACAAGTGTTCTTTGAAGTGGGACAAACAAATAAGGAGTGGCGAAGCTCTGTCAAAGGAGGGAGGAAACAAGAAAGGAGCCAAGAGAAAGATTGAGGTTGGTACTCTCTGCTTCTCTCTCATCTATCTCTCGTAAAGGAAAATGCAAGTAACTTTAGTTTGTTTGTTTTTAAGATAGCTACCCGTCTTAGTGGGACTAGAAGCTCTGAATGGACACTAGTTTTCCCGATAACACCTCCTCCTTTTTTCCTTTTAGATCCTGCCTTAGCCTAGCTTTCATATTCTTGACCCTCATGTTGCAAATTTTGTTTCGAGTCCTATAATGGTAGGCCATGTGCCTAATCATCTGATTGTCTCTATTGTCTTCTGAAACAACTTCTCAAGGTGCAAATTGACTCTCTCAAGCCAAGTCTCTCTATCATCTTCAATCTCCTTCTCAATAGGAGTCAAAGTGACCTGTGCCTCTTTGTCACTTTGTCGTTTTACCTTGAGCAGTTCCAGCTCCATGAGGACTTGTTTGTCACTCAACTGCTTATTTTCTTGTTCCAAATATGTGTTGACATACTTGGCCCTCTCCAAATTGTCCATCAAATCTTGGACTTAAGCCTCCTTTTCTTGTATGATGATGTCCCTTATTGTTTCTTTGTCTTAAGTCTCTAAGTCAATTATTTCCATACCATGATGAGTAAAATACTACTCTCACTCATCATGCTCTATCAAGTCAAATTCTCTTTCCTCCTCATCATCAAAACACTCCTCTAGCATCTTTCTTTCCCTTTGTGCAGCTGCTGCACCTATACCTGTTGTGATGATGAAGAAGGAAAAGCCCCTTCCACATCCTATGGAGCTAGAATTTTCCTATGGGTTGATGAATAAGGAAAGGTTGCTTCTACATCCCATGGAGCAAACAATTGCCTATCAGCTGCAAACAATCTCCTTCTGCCCCTATGATATGTCATGAAGGTCGCGAGCACCTCAGTAGCTCTAGTCTCTTTGGCCTCCTCATTTGTTTTCACCTGAGCACTGCTAGAAGGATCCCCCTACTTCTTGAGACACTAGTGGAGGAATTTTAGGACCCCTGAAGATGTCATGAGCAATAAATGTCTCCCAAGAGATGTTGAGGAGACTGAGATGATGAAGCACAATCATCTTGATCAGGGAATAATGATAGAGATTGCTCATCTGCTGAGGGTATGGCTTCTTCTGGACAAAATGAGCCATCTTCTCAATATTCCTGAATAAGAAATAAGGGAGGTTTAACATCCTCACCCTGGTAAAATGCATGAGGAGACTGATGTGATAGGTGTACAACCTCGAAAATCGGCCCTCACAAGTGAAATATTTCATGATGATTTTCATCATGGGGACATAATTGTCTTCAAGAAATCTAAAAGGAAAAAGTCTCTCCACATCATTTCTATATCGGGGTTTGATATAAGGCTCATAATAGTGTTCATCTAGGTCCTGGGCCTTATACCACTTCTCCCCTACATTTGGAATCTTGGTTTCATTTGAAATGATGGAGGGTGAGTCTGTGAATGTAACACTAGCAAGAGTCACCTTGTTGTCCTAAATATGAGCTACAAAAAGTTTGGTGAGCTCAGGAATTCTCTCTACCTACTCTTAGAATTGATAATAGCCAAGATATCTGAAACATGTGACAACCAACTACGAGGCCTGCAATTCTCTAAGGTTTGATGGCTCTTCTTTGATAATTCTTCCTCCATTATGTGGTTTTCTCTGATGCCTAGCTCTATCGGTTGAGGTGTCACCGCCTGTGTTTTCCTATTCCTCATAGTCTCGGTCCTCTCTGTCCATGTTTTCAAGGCTTGAGGTTGTATGAAGGGAATGAGTGAGAGTGACTTAGGGATGAGGGGATGGGAGATGACCTTATGGGCTAGAAAATGAATGAGGTAGTGGGAATCATAAAAATGAGAGGGATGGATTGGTTTGTTTGAGATTTTGCTTTTTGGGAAGAGGGATAAAGTGATGTGGATGTTATGGAATAGGGATAAAGGGATAAAGGGATATAGGGATTTGGAAATAGTTTAGAGTTGTAGTGATAGGTGGTAGGAGGAACAATGGCATTTAGGGTTTAGGCATAACCAAGGGAGAATTTTAGGGTTTCCCACTTGCCACGAGGAATGATGTTTAAAATATTGAAATGAAAACCAAAACTATAGTATGGGAGGTCAACTTACTTGCATTGAAGAGAAGAGAGGGCAATCTTGAAGTTTTTTGAAGTTTTGAGGCCTTTCTGGCCCTTCTCCTCAACACGCAGTGCCACCGCACAAGGGCACAACGCAACCTCCAGAAGTGTAGCGTAGTATAAATTTACAATGGGAAATTCTCCAGATGCGCAATGCCGGGCCCAAATGTGTAGTGCCAAACCCTTATTGCGCAGCACCAACCTTGCCTATCTGAAATGCGCAATGCCAGTCTGCCTATGCGCAATGCCACTTCACCACTGCTCCACACGCGCAACACCACTTCTCCTTTGCCCAAAACACGCTCAACCTTTCCTCTTCATCTAACTTTTGACTCCTTGCTTACCAAATGATAATGATGAAATGGAAACTTAAATGTGATACCTTATATAGGAGTAAATTTTGATTTTTCACTTGAAAAACCCACTTTCTAATGTTTCTTGACCTTCTTCAAAACTCTGTTTGTAATGCCTTTTCTTCTTTGTTTCTTTTCAGGTGGTTAATTCTCAGCTTGAATTGATTTTTACAATGTTTCTTTGTCTTGCAGCAAGGAGAGATGCTTTGGTGTAGCTGGGATCATTTATTACATAAAGTGACTTAAAATTACATAGGAAATACAAATTAACTCAAAATGCTCTGTATTCACCTCAAAAAACATGTTTTTTGAGGTGAAAATTAAATTAGGTTAAAAGATAATGATATAGTGTCTATGACCTACAAGCCATCATGCTTGACTTATTTATCATCCTCATACCCTTGCTGCCCTTTATTTACACTTTTAAATCATGCTCTTGACCTTGGAAATAAAACCCTAAGACCTAATGAAAACATACCCTAAGACCTAATGAAAACATGCCATAAGATCTAATGAAAACCTGCCCTATGACCTAATGAAGGCATGATTGCAAATTGACCATGAAACCATAACTAAAGAGAACTTGAAGAAGGGTCAATAAGTATACTCTATGAGGGACAAATTAGATTTTCTGAAGAGAAGAAAACCATCAGTGGATTAGTTTGACATGACCTAATGAAATGATGTAAAAATTTCAGTATGGGAGCCCTAAAATGAAAATGCAAAGAGAAAATTTGATCCCTAATGGAAGTATGCAGATATTGACACTAACATTGGCCTTTTTGGAGATGGCAACTCCTTGGAGGTGTCAAGAAAACTATAGACCAAGTGCCTCATCCATTGGGAAATACAGTCAAACCAATAAAAAAGTGAAAAATGATTCAATAAAACTAAAAACTAACTCACAACCGACTCTAAACTTGACTATAAACCAAATCAGCCAAACTTGACACTAATCATTCAACTTTATAGCCTTCACTTCAGGCCCCAAGCTTAGATGACAGTGTACTTGAAACCTTGCAAGGAAATGCAAACTGGTATATACAATGAAGGTGAAGTAACTTCAGGAAACAACCTCAAAAGTAGTAGTGCTTCAAGAGCCTACCATTCATTGGCCCTCCTGAACATTCCTGACCATCCATTTCCTTCAACAAAAATGCATTATGTCCTTGATAAGCTGAGATTTTATACAACCCTTTCCATAAATTGTCAAACTTACCATGCTTTCCCTTTTCCTCATTCTGTGCATCCCATCACAACACTACATCTTCCAGTTGGAACTTTTTTGCTGTGGTTTTGCGGTCATAAATTTTCTTTATCTTCTCTTGCAACCAGAAAGTGTTTTGGGAAACCTCTTCCTTTATTTGCTGAAGGTGAATCATTTGATTAATTCCGCGGTGACTATCATCCTCTTCACTGCCAACTTCTTGTAACAATATCATGACTAGGATTGTAAGCGATGTAGGAAATACTATATCAGTATCGTAAACCAACTCAAAAGGTAACATACCTATTGATTTCTTGCTGCTCACTCTGTTAGCTCACAAGGCATTAACAAGATTTCGATGCCAATTCTTCTTATTTTCCTCCAACATTTTCTTAATAATATTCACCAAGGATTTATTTGATGACCCGACCAATCCATTGCCCTGCAGGTAGTATGTCGTGGAATGACCCAATGTAATATTGTACTTGTTGCAAAGCTCGACCATCTTCTTGAACTTAAATGCTACTGCATTATCTATTATAATCTTGTGAGGGAAGCCAAAATGAGACAAGATATTAGATTCTAAAAATTGGATAATTACCATGTCCATGGCTTGCCTTGTCGAAATGGACTCAATCCACTTGGTGAAGTAATTGGTAGTTGTCAAAATCCATCTGTGTTGTGCTGATGATGTGGGATGTATTTCCCCTATGAAATCAAGTCCCCACTATTGGAAAGGTGCATTTATTTCAACTGGCTTCAAAGGAAGAGGAAATAACTTTCTTTTTCCTTGAAAAACTTGGCACTCATGGTAGCCCATAACTATTTTATATAAATATAAAAACAAAGTTGGCCAATAATATCCTACTCTCAACAATTTGTTAGCTATTGTTTTCCAAAACAAATGACCACCATAATCACCTCTATGAAAATCATTCATTACATGTTCAGCTTCATCTTCAACCAAACAATTAAGAAGAATTCCTCTCAAATCTTTCCAATAGAGAGCACTATTTAAAATGCAGAATTTTGCATACTTTAATTTTAGTGACCTACCTTTACTTCTTGACATTCCAGGAGGTGGCCAAAGATGCTGAAGAGCATACACTATATCAGAATGGCAAGGTGATTTGAGAAACATTTCTGATACTTGAATGAGTGAGCCACCATCTTCATCCTTTGACATTACTGCAATAAGATTTATGTCTAGAGCATGCATATTTGATTTAGCCATTAGTTTTGCCAAGCCTTGTCCTTTGATCAGTTTGGTAGTTTAATCACAAGATCATTCTCCAACATTGTTGCTATCCACTTACCTCTTCTTCCCTCTGGATCAGTTTTCATGAGAACATCCATGACTGCCGCATTAGGAAAATATGCTATAGTATGTGAATGTAGAATGTATACTCTAAAATCCTTCAATGTTTTTATAAGAGTCAATGTTTGTTTTTCAATGATATTGTACCGCAAGGTAGCATCTCGAATAGTCTTACTAAAAAATGCAATGGGTTGCTCTACCCGATCTCTCTTTTGCATCAATACCACAACCATGGTGTGCTCGGATGCAAATGAATATATAATAAAATTATGAGTATAATCAGGACTAATCAAGACTGGGGCTTTGGTCAAAGAAAACTTTACCAAGTCGAATGACTTCATGGCACCCTCGGTCCATTTCACTTTCTGTCCTTTTTCAACATATCAATTATTTCACGTAAATTCTCAGCCAAATTTGGTATCAATCTGTGTAATAAATTCATCTTACCATTGACAACCTGAATCTCCTTTTTGTTGTGCGGAAAGTCTATATGCTAAATTGCCTCCACCCTTGAAGGATCAATGTGAATACCATCTTTAGAAATTATATGACCAAGGAGCTTACCCTTGTCTGTGGTAAAAAGACTCTTTTTCGGGTTTAGAGAAATCCAAAACTACCTACATTTCTGAAAGACATTCCTTAAGTGGTGAAAATGCTTATCATCAGAGCCAGAAAATACCGTCAATTCTTCTAGATAAACTACCAAGAAAACATCCTTCTCATTAGAAAAATCTATGTCCATTGCCCGATGAAAAGTGGCTCCGACATTCTTCAATCCAAAGGGCATTTTGGCATACTGAAAAGTTCCCCATGGTGTTGTGAAGGTAGTTTTGTCTTGGTCCTTTTCATGCACCAAGATCTGATTATAGCCTGAGTAACCATCTAGTAGTGACATCTGTGATGCTCCAACTACTCTTTGCAGAATATGGTCCATCTTAGGAAGAGGATAATTATCCTTTAAGTACGCTTTGTTGAGGTTCTAGAAATCTATGCACAACCTTATCTCTTTGGTCTTCTTTCTTACTGGGACCAAATTTGAAATCCAATAAGAAAATCTAATTGGAACAATGATGCCAGCTTTAAACAATCTATTTACCTCTTTCTCGATGGATGGCAGCAGCTTTGGATTGATTCTTCTCAACTTCTGTCTAAAAGGTTTTTGATCTGGCTTGATAAGAATAGTATGCTGGATGATATCCTTGTCATACACTTTCAAATCTGAATAATCCCAAGCAAAAACATTAGAAAATTCAGAAAGTAATCTAACATACTTAGCCTTTACTTCGGGAGAAAATGCTCCTCATAACTTTACAAGCTTGGGATGGTCACCTGTTCCAAGATTTACATCTTCAATTCCTTTGTCCGTAGGAACCAAGGTCAATTTTCTTGCCACATCATCCTGACCAAAAATCTCCTCTAAAGGTATGAGACATCTAGGAATAATATTTTCCTTCAACAGTAAAACCTCCATTTGATTTACCTCAATATCTTGTCCATCAGAATCACAAACATCATTGTTACACTGAAATTTGTCACCATGACTATCTGCAGTTAATATGACTCCATCAATAGTCATATTATCCTCCTTGTCAAGCCTCATACCTTTGCTCTTCATGTCAAACTTCAAAAAAGAGAGAAAGTCACTTAAAAAACATGTTATCTCTGTGTACGCAGTTCTCTCTAC
>APFE030271681.1:0-27937 GCA_000404065.3 Pinus taeda
TTTTGAATAATTTAACACATATTCAACAGAGATTATCCTGATCATGTACTATTGCGGAAAACATACACAATACATAAGCTCCGCTACGTTGATCATCAATATAGCAGCATCAATAACAATAAAACATCAAGAGCATTCACACATTAACACAGTATGTATCCCGGGGAAAGCATCTCGCTAAAAACCCCAACTATCTGTATATTAATGATTGAGTCATGTAACATTACACAGCATAATACTTCTCACAAGTATCTCCACCTCTGTTACACACAATACAGCTCAGATCTGAATCAATCACTGGCTCAAATCTCCTTCGCTGCTTGCCTGCCTCCGCTGCTCAATACCTGCTCAAGAACTGATGATAATTCCAAGGCAACCACGTATTTACTTGGAAAAATCACGTGAGCACAAGCTACAATGTGGGCAAAATACGTGAGCAAACTCATTGGCATACTCAATCCCTTGATTGTGCAAGATCTGATGCACAACTATAGTCACAACTGATAGCAATCTGATTCTCTAACACCTGTCCCTGCTGAACTGAACATGCACTGACATGCAACTGAGTTAACTGATGTATTCATTAGTTGTATTATGAGTCAATAACTGTGAATTAATTAATAACTAATTCACCCAACTCATCTCTAGTCTATTCGCCAGTTAGACTAAATACAACCAGTTTAACAAAGCTAAACTGAACACAACTCCATCAACTGCACCTCCAGTCCACTAAACTCAACTCACTTTAGTTCTAACTGAAGTCCTGCATGCAAATATTAGTCATCCCATAGGTAACCACGTATTTCCTTCTGGGATCTGCATGTACCACATCCGTAGCTCATCCTGAAGTGCTCCAAGAGAATAAGACAAAGTTTATAGTCCAAATATTATTATGAGCTAATAATATTTGACTGTTCTTTATTTAGACTGAGCAGTCACTCCGTTGTGATCTAAAAATAGAAGTCCATCTATTTTTCCCAACTTGATCAATCATCCATAAACAGCAACCTGCAATCCATAGACTTGATCCATATGTCTAAAAATAGACATAGTCTAAAAATAGACTTGCGCCAAAAATAGCCTGCGGGCCCACTTAGTGAAGGCGACTCTTTTCACTAAGCTCCATCATCTTGTTGCAATCTCAACAATGTAGTGAACCAGAGCGATGTCATTAAATATGATGCCATATGAAAAATGATACAGATATGTCATATGATTCTATAGGAAACTAATTGATCCATAGCCACCGTAATCTAATTGGTCCGCAGAGTATAGTGTGTGCCACAGAGAAGTCTGAAATGTAATGTGTCCAGTCACAGAATATAAGAGCGTGCCACAAAACCATAAGAGTGAACCATAAATAATATCATCCTTAGGTATAGTGATGCCCAAATTCATGTGAACCATACAACTGAAATGATCCACAAAAATTCCATATGAGCCTCGGGAAATACGTGTGCCAAAACGAGCCTCACAGAAGAATTCAAGTTATAGTCCTCTAAAATTGATGCATCAACATCGGGAAAACCACCGGATCCGAACCCTAGTGCAGCTCCTTTTCCATTTGGTATGGGGGCTTCAACTGGATATAATGGGACCAGTTTCCCAATGATGTATGAGTTGATGGGTGATTGTTTTATAATGTGTAACGAAGGTGATAAGTGTTTTATCCTACAATTCAAAAATCTACAAATATAATTATATAACCCGGGTATCCTACTAACAATGCAATTTCTAATTATTTCTATTACATAAATAATCATAAAGATGGCTTATTTGTAAATAGAAAGATGTATTCATATGATGATTACTTTGTTTAAGAAGTTAAACAAAGTAATTATAAAAATATTATCACATTCATCACAATATATATCACTGACATATATATATTCAAATGATAACAATTCTAAAACCTTCAGAAATGATATGCTAAAGAATTGTCTAAAAAACATACATATATATCAACAATAGCAATTTTTTTTAAGAAATGTTTGTTCACATTAAAAAAATAAGACAAAAACAGTGATGAAAGTACTGTATGTATTTGAATCGATTCAATGTAAACAACACTCTGATTCTACTTTCCTATTTGAGAAAAACTCCAAAAGATGCAAAAGTGCAAGTCTTGAAAAAACTTCTTTCACAAAATTGCAGATTCTTTGATCCACTATTGATAAAAAAAATATTTAGAAGTACAGAAGTGCAACTTTTTAAGTCAAATCTTATACAAATTGAGGACCCTTTCTAAATACAATGAAAGGGTTCTAAATAATAAAAATAAAAACAAACTATCAACAAAAATCGCTATGAGTTGTTCAAACTGTAGACATGAAAATCTGGGATTTGTTATAAAAATAGTAGTGTGATAGTGATTGAACAAATTCATTACGAGCATTGGCTGGATTTCAAGAGGTTGATTCATCCTGGAATGTAGCTGGGCTATGTAGGTGGCATCGGAGAGTTTGGGAATCATGCAGCTGACTGCGTCGGAGAGGCATTTCATGGCCATCTGTTGGCTATGTGGCTTGACTAAAAAAAACCAAAATGTATCCCATGTCAAGTTTTACACTTCTTCGATCTATTTTTCTCTGCTTTCCAGCCCCTGTCTCCACTGATGTTCCAGTGCCTTTGCTTTGGGGGGGTTTACCTAGAGAGAAATCGGAGATCAAATTAGACATATATAAATTGTTATTTACTAATTCGATTGCACCTTTCATTGTAGCTCTAAATCTAGAGATTTCTCTTTCTGCTTTCATTAGCGGGGACTCCCATTTCGAAAACAGTATTTCCTTGTGTGATTCTTGTATTTTTGGCAAATTGGCAACCCTTCCTTCTTTGGAATCCTGCCAACAAAAAAAAATTGTTATCCTTTCATCTGCTTTTTCCAATTCTAGTATGGTGTCAATTGCCATCTCTATTAGTGATGCGGAGATATCGCACAATGGGTCAGCCAATGATATATTATGGCAAAGGATGTTCAACTGCCTAGACAAGGCTTTGGTTATCTCCAAGGCTTCTTTTCTGAATTCAATAATCTGTAGATAACCCCTGTACTTTTCTATCTGTAATTGCATTTGTGCAATTTGATCTTCCTTGTCCTTCTCAATTGTCATCTAAAGCATGCTCAGTTCTTGAGACAACTTCTGTTGTTCCTGGAGAATCTAATTATCATTCTTCTATTTCTCCAGTTTCAACTGCTCTTTTAGTTGCTCATTTTGTTGTCTCTGCTCTGCTAGCTACTGTTCAAGGTGACTAATTCTTTGTTGTTCTTCTTCCAATTGCACTTCAAGTTGAGTGATCCTTTGATCCCTTTCCCTGATTAGCTGGCTGACTTCTGAGGCTTTGTCTATTGTTGCTGTCGTATAAGCCCCTGCATACTAAGATAATTTGGTTAAATCCTCAAAAGGATTGACTTCTGCCTTCCATACCACATTCATCATTTTGGCCTGAGGAGTTAAAAGAGGTTCTTGAACAATTTTCTTCTTTTTCCTCTATCTTTTAACCACAACCCTATGCTTCGGACTGTAGAATACATCTAGGGGTGGTATTTCTTCTATTTTTAGTACAATCTCTTCTGTAGGATTTTCAGGAATGATTTCTATATCCTGTTGAATTTTGGGTAGGCCACTTGTCCCTTCAATTGGAACACTAATAACTTCAAGCTTTTGTGCTACAGGCGATTTTGGTGTAGTGGGAGTCGTTTGGGTTCTTGATGATTAGATCGAATTTCTCCCATTCCTTGATTAAAGTAGGATCAATATTTATATCAGTATCAAGGATCTCACTAGTTCCTTCCTTTGTCTGCTCCCTTGCAGGGCTCTTTTCCTTTTCAGGAGTCTTTTCAATAGTTTTTTCTTCACAGTGGCCTTCCAGTTGCACCATAGAGGTAGTATTTAACAAGTCCAGAGGTAGTGTTAGCAACCTCCGTGACCTGAACTTCAAAAATTCCTCTAATCCCTCTACTCCCAATCTGATTTTTGCTAGTTGTTTTACTTGAGAAAATAACTCAGCTGAAGTGAACAAATCATCATAATCATCCTTCTCATGTTCAAACCTGGAAAGTTTGACGTGAGAGGAGAAATTGTAGGCGACTGCTTTTGGATCATACTGCCTCTTTGGGATGATTGCTAACTTTAACATTTTAATCTTCTCAGCTTCCTTCTCTGCATGTTTGAAGTCATGCGGTGTGAAAGTACCACATCGGAGGGGGAATGAAGGCCACATTTGTTTTTTGGACTCCTTTAGGTTCCTTGAAATCCCTACTTCTTTTATCTAGAAGCTATTTCTCTAGCAAATAGTTTATCAGGAATGTATAAGGGGAGGACATGTGGATCAGTAGTGCTGCCAAAAAGTCTAATGTAGGTGAATTTCTCTTCGCCGAACCAACTACCAATTGATGTTAGGTTGACACTGGCTTCATCGAAAAACCGAGGAGCGGGTTTGTTGAATATAGCATAATGAACAAGCAAGATGAAACCATGACAGAATCTATAAAGATGATTTTTATAATGGGCTTTCCACAATTCCTTATGATAGATATGAATGGGGTTTAAGCCTTGTGGAGTCCATTTCTAGCCTAAAATGGGGTAATCAGAGTTGAAACAGATGGTGTCCAAAATGTAAGCACTCATATAAAACAAGGGTATTACCTGAGTAGTCACAAACCTGTTTCTTCTATAATCAAGGATTTGGTTGGCCATTTTATCAGATAAAATGGTTGCCCAATCCATGATATAAGAGTTAAATTCTGCCTCCATTAAAGAGACCATCTCTATGGAAAACTTAGCCGAATCATGGATTCCAAAGATTTTGCATATCATAGCACCAACATAACAGTAAGGAGATGCTAAGGAGTCGACGGAGTACATACCCGATTATCCATGCTTGTGTTTGTTTGGGTAATGCCTCCACTGCCTGATAAGGTCCAACTCCACGTCATTTTCCTTGGCGAAGGATTCCAAAAATGCCTCCTTCTACTACTTTTGTGGTTCAGGCAAATGGTACATCTTTTTGATATCTTCCGCCCTGAATGACCCAAACATCCTTCCATCAGTCGTAAAGAATGCTCTGTCTATTATGCTAATACTCTCAATTATCCATCTAACCAAGTCATTGTAGGGTAATATTTTGGCACGGGCTGCTATTCTGTGAAGATAAGAACTAGCCAACTCTTTAATAGTACTCTCTGACCTGACAGTGGAATCCGTTGTTCCCTTTTCTTCTTCAATCTCTTCTGGATCCTAGGCTTCCAGTAAATTATATATGCTTTCCCATGAAGCCTTGCCCAGACCGAGGTAGGTAGTATCAGCTATCAAGACCTTTTTTACTGGTTTCTCTTTAGTTTCTTTGATTTCTTCGTCATTTTCGCTGGATTCATAAATTTAGACTTGCTTTGCACAACAAAACAGAAGAACGTAACAATGGAAATATTTGCTCAAAACTAATACACATTATACAAGATTAATGGCATTTAATCGTAATGAGTGTTATGGATTTGATATATTACGCTACCACGGATGAAACCCTTGAAGGATTCAACCATAACTGCTTAATTAATGATTTTCCGTAACTAACCACATGACACTTAAATGCCATAAAGATATGTTGCATCGCAAATCTTGATAACGATTCTTTTAAAATAAATAACATAACTTCCCAATCAGCGATAAGCGATTAATCGCATATCGCAAATCGAGAGACATAACCATTATGCTTTAACTGTTTCCTTTGCAAAGTTCTAATTGCGATAAATCGCATCGGCGGATTCCAAATGGGTTTTTGTTATGCATTTTGTGCTTTCAGCGATGGTCGATTGTGATCGGCTTATCGCATCGGGAGATTGATATGGCCCCTTGGAATGATTCTTTGATAAGCTGCAATATGCGCTTTCTGATGGTGTTATTGCATCGGCGATTGCCAATGGAAACCTTAAGTCTATCTTTTAAATCAAGGATGCGACACTTTCATTTATATTTGTTTTATGATAAGGTCGTGTTGTATAAGTGAAAAATTGTGATTGTTATTGAACTTAACGTAAAAGCAAAAGACTTATCACAACTATTGATTTTTAAAAGTTTTATTGATTTTATTTAAGTTCTAAAAAGGGACCCATTTCTTGTTAAAGTTTTTTGATAAAAATTTTGAAATGGGGAGGTTTGTTGTATAGCACAACAAGAAGATAGATACATAAGCCACAGAGCATGTGTTAAATGAATCAAACAATGATCTCATTATACAGCGTATGGTGGGCAAAAGGAATCATTCTAATAGTGGAGTCGATTTGATATTTTCACCATATTGGCCATTTTATTGTAATAAAAATATCTTTTAAATATATTTATAAAAATTACTTTGAAGATTAATAGCCCAAGTAACATTGCCCCATAAAATAATAGAGTGCCCCAAACCCTTTAATAACAATATTTTCCTTTGTCCAACTTGGATTCTTTCTTTGATCAATATAAATTATTTTTAGGGCATGATGGACTTTCTTCTGGGGCAGTAGGGTTTCTCATGGGAAATTTGTCCTATAGCTACCCAAACTTTCAACACCTCGTGGTATATTACAAACTATTTATTTTGACAAGAAAAATGGAGGTCATGAACCATTCTTAATGTCCCTTGTGATCAATGATCTCATACTTCACAGTTGCTTGCTTGATTTAGAGGCTTCCGCCAACACCATTCCATTGAAAGTCGTGCACCAATTAGAGATGAATATCACTAGTCCATATAAGAATGTGTGTGATTTTGATTCTAGATCCATCCTTGTCTGTGGTCTTATTAAATATCTTAATTTATCTCTGGCAGCCAACAAAGATATTTCTGTATTAATGAATATTGTTGTCATTGACATGCCTAATGCATGGGGGATGTTGTTATCCATTAAATGGTATGCTTCAATTAGTGGAAAATCACAAATGGATTTATTGTACGCCACCATTCTTGACCCTAATGGGACCCCATTTGTCCTCTATAGGGATCCCCAGCTACCTGATGATGTAGAAGACATCAAATCCTTCCCATTCCCTGCGTGAGGTAGCCCTTGTTAGAACTCGGTAGTTTTCCTAGGTTGAGGAGGAAAATTGCAGAGGTAGCCACAAACCACTTTAGGCCATAATCTAGCCCCTCTAGCTTGGAGAGGGCTTTCTCACTTAGTTTACTCAACAAACAGGATATTAGGCTAGGTAATAAGCTCAAAAAGGTTTTGATTTTAAAGTTGTGGTTGCAGAGTAAAGGAGAGGTCCATTGGGCATGGAGTCATAATAATGTTTAGCAATCAATCACAAATGAACAGAGCAGCTTGAAACAGGGCGAAGTAGGCAAACCCTTGGATCTTACAAAGTTGTTGTAGTATGGGTGAGATGAATGAGGGTAAGGATCTGTTAAATATAAAGCAGACAAAGATGAATTTTATATTTAATTTCAGAATAAAAACATTAAAATTGCTTGACAACCCAAAGCAGAGTACTGTGAGTAAATTCCACTCATAATCTTCTTGTAAACAATTAAGAAGGAGAATCCATGTAAAAACCAAAAGGAAAGACAATTTACAAAGAGAGAAACATCACCATTTTTCTGACACAAGAATCTTGAAACAAAATTGTCTCTGTATTGTTGAATTGATTACTTGTATTGAAACTCCACAGCTTACAATCTCCAAGACCCTCTTTTTTCTCCACTATCAACACTTTCTACATTCAAGACCATGCATTATATACAAAATATTGTTACTAAGTCTAAGGGGGTCGAAATCCACCCATTCCCCTAATAGTTGTAACTAATTACTTAAAAATAGCAAAAGGAAAACCACTTTTATGTAAACTAGGAAACTATTTTTGACCCATTAATTACATTTTTGCCTACACATCTAATACATCGAACTTGTACAAAACATCATGAGATAAGTTTTTACATGATAAAACATAAATAATTACATGATTAAAACCTTTATTAGCCAACGTTGAGGTAAAAATTATGTCCAAAAAAGGTTGGATGTGTCTGAGCGCAACACCTGAGCGCAACAACTGTATTTCTTGAATATATCCTAAACAGTGAATCGGATTGAGCTGAAATTTTTATAGCAAGTTACTATCATCATAATGCTTCTCAACAAAAAAATTTGAGCTAAATCTGATGCATGGATTGTGAGAAAATCGAAAAATGGTTGTAGATGATGGCGGCTCGTTACCCGAAAATCGTGAAGTATTTTAACCTGAAATTAAGTGGGTTTATTCCTCTTATCCCCATGCATCTACTGTACAAATTTCATGGTAAACGGGTACAGGTTTAAGATATATGGTGAAAATATGTTTACTTTGCGCATGCGCAGCATCTGTGCGTAGCACCTATGCGGAACAAAAGAGTGTTATTTCTCTGACTGCATAGATGGTTGCACACTGATCAAAAACTCTTGGTTGATGTCCTGCTTACGGTAATGAAGGTATCCATGCCTTGTAAGTACCAAAAATTTTCCAAAAATTCCCTTTTCAAGAAACCCTAGTCTCGATGCTCATCAGGTGTGCAACACCCTAAATGCAGCGATAGAGAAAAAGGACACCTCTATTGGCCAAAGGACAGGCTCGAGATGCTTCCAAACTTTCCAAGACCTCTGATAATTTCAACTTAATTCATGTAAGGCTGACAAACTGAAAATTTCATGATTTCAAGACAAGTGGATAGGTGGCAAAAATCATTGTTTCTATGCGCAACATTAAGGAAATGGAAGGACAAAGACCCGAAAACAGCGATGAATTACATTCCAAATGATACCAAAATTTCCTATAATTTTAAACAATCATACTCATACAGAAAAGATAGGGTTCAAAGATGGTTTGGTCGATTGAATAGGATTAAAAAGGGGTGATTGTGTGCATGCACAATGCCATCTATTTTTCATGGTTTAAGCAACAGTGGGGTCTCTGAACAAGTTGCACATGTTGGTGATGATGTTGACACTATATTAGTGAGAACACGCACCTCTTTCAAGCCTCCTTTCACCAAAAATGCAAAACATTCATCTCTAGACCAAAAACCCTAACCCTAATGCTTTGTCAATAGTGCAACAAACTTCTGGTTGATGTCTAGAGCGTCTGAAAAGGTGAAGAATGAACTCGGTAGATGTTTCTGAAAACCAGTCATGTCCTTTTAATCCTCCACATGTTCTAGAGTCTTCTTTAGTTACAATGATGACCCCATTTTAAAAAGCGCAACACCACTTGTGATGATAAGGTATGATCTTGTAAATAACATGACAACTTACTCATGACACCTCACTCATGACAAGACACCCATGACCAAACACCACTTATTTCTCCAAACGACATTGATTGCCCATTATTAATCATTTCAAATGATGACCCCTCATGGACCTTACAATTTAAATCAAGACTAATAAACCTCTTTTGACACACATATTTACAATGACTTGACTAATTTGACTCTTTTGTACAAATACCCCTTAGACTATGATACTTGGTGAATTCATGGGCTAAGTCTTGCAAACAAACCCCCAAAATGAAAAGTTAGACAAACACACTTTGATTCCTATATTATAGGACCCTAACAACCCTGAGACTAATATTTCAAGGATGGTGAATCGAAACCCTCCTAGTGTGAAAATTTGGAGACCCAAATTTCTACTGCAACAACTGATTGAGTTTCTTCTATTTGTTAAATAACTGAACAAATTATTTATAGTGTTCTACTGTAAATATCAAAACCAATACACTACAACCTTCACTAATTAAATTATATGCGGAAACAAGAACTAAGCAAAAAGAAATACACAACACATGACACCATTATTTTTGGACAAATGTCCCCGGAAAAACCCAATGTAGGAAAATCGGTGCAGCAGCTAAGGGTTTGTATTATTAAGCAGTAGTTTTTTTAATACAATATTTGGATGCCTTATTGGCTATCCAATACAGAAAGAAATTGACTAATAGAGAGATTAGTGAGAGATACATCACACTATCACTGGTGATCCAAGAGTGATCCAGCCACTAAATGGCTAGCTCCTAGCAATCTCTACGCAGTTTCTGCGCAATCACTATGATGTTCTGCGTCACTGCTTCTGGGGTCTGCGTCACTGCTTCTGGGGTCTGCGTCACTCCTTCTGGCTGATCGTTTTTCTTCTGGAACTTCGACTTCTGCCCTAATGGTCTCACACCCCGTCTTTTGGCTTCAAAACGCAACTTCTCCAACAAAATACGAATCTCCTCTCAGGGTCTGCGTTGTGTATGCTTCAACCTACATTGCCCAGCATAGCCTCTGCGTTGCCTCTTCTGGATCTCTCTCCGCCTCCTCTGCAATGTATTCCCGAATCAGGGAATTCTCCAACCAGAAATATCCTTGCCCCTCACTACAATAAATCTCCTAAATTGATTCTCTAGCAACTCTTGCGCTGCCCTCTCTGAGAAATTTGATCTCTTGATCTCTCTCTGATGTGTTTTCCAAATGACCATAAAGCCTCCTCTTATAATCTTCTCATTGAGAACCAACGACCCAGATTAGGTTATAATCAATTGCTCGGATCATTTTGGCTTGATCCTCGTCTTCTTCTAGAAGTTTCACCCACAGTTTGATTAATACTCATTAATTATTTTAAGTTCCTAAGTTTAGACTTAGGCACCCATTAAAAATAATTAATTATTTTAATAAAATTGTCTGCGGGTGGAATTTCCCAAAACGATTTCTCAGTATTGTGGAATACATGTGTCTAAGCCTTCCTACAAATTTTGAGGCTTAGAGCACATCCGATGCTACCAAAAATCAACACTCCCTCTTAGCGAGGAATGTGCTCTAGTAATGCAGCCTATTGAAGCATCACCCTTCTTTGTAACATATCCATCTACGTTGTTGATGTCTAACATCACTGCCCACCAACCACTGTGCAATTGTTGCATTTGTACTGCTGCTAACCCTGCCACTACCAACACTGCATTTGTACTGCAACCCTCATAAATTTTGCATATTTGCTGCTACTGCCACTGCCACTGCCCATACTGCATCTGCACTGCAACCTTCTCCAATTGTTGTTGCTACTACATCAACAACGGAAAAGCATCCAAAATTACTAAACAGGGGTTTAGCATGATGCATTTGTTGTTGGAGTTTTCACTGCTTCTAGTCTCTGCGTTGACCCTCTGAAGCATCTGCGTTGTTGCTAACTCTACATTGTGCCAACTGCATTGTTGCCAATTTTTCTCTGCGCTGCTCAGTCTTTGGCGCTCCTAGCCACTACAACTGTCACTCTGGCACTCCTCTACACCAACTAACACTGGTCCATCCTCCTACTCTTGATTTGGGCTCCCGTAGCAAGGTATTGATCTAATAAGTGGGCTCTACAAGGATCCTATCCATCTATAGTTTTTTCGAACTACAGTTCTAGATCACCCCACCTCTCCCCTGGAGGTATATGGGCAACCATGGAAAACTCCTCTTCTTCAATCTTTGTGGATGCAACCTTCGGATCATACTTCTCATCCTTGTGCTTCTTCTTGAGAGGACACTGCGTAGCATAGTGACCAAGTTCACCACACCAAAAGCACTTGATCTTCAAAACATATTTTGTCTTTTTTCGCTGCTCTTGATGCCCCTTAGATGCAAGGGATGCATTATCTTCCTCCTTTGGCTTCATTCCACTGGTGCTGCTACTACTATCAATTTTTCACTTGACTAAGTCTCTCCTCATCTCTTCCTGTTGAAGCGCAGCCCACATTCCTTCCCAATCTGACAATCTCTCTCTACCCAAGATACTCTAGACAAACACTTTCCATTCTTTTGAGACTAAATTCAGGGCTAGCCTCACCATCTCAGTAGGCTGAGGTGTTTACCCCACAGCTGCCAACGAATCTCAGATTTCCTAAAGCTTCGTTAGGAACGGATCAATGCGTTCCCCATTCTGCATCTGTGTGGATCTCATCTTCTACTCCAAGTACATCTTCCATTGTTCGGAAGATCCTTTGTATAGTGTGTCCAGTGCTTCCCACATTTGTCGGGAAGTATCCTTGTTGGCAATGTGACATACTACGTGATATCTAACTCCCTCAAGGATCAATCATTTGGCCTTCGCAATTTCAGCCTTGTACTTCTTGAGCGGATCAAGATCCGCGGGTACAGCTATCGCACTGTCAACATAGGTTTTGAGATCGTGCTCATCCATAAGGCATGAGATCCTTGCCTTCCAAATCACATAGTTGGATGCACCATCCAACCGATCTTGGTCTCTTAACCCACTCGCTGCCATCTCTGCCAATGAAATGTTGAGATGCCTCCTCTATCCTCTGTGTTGTTGTTGGGCTGGCATATGCACTCCCTGCTGGAGTTAGTAGATCTTCTACTCCCTGTTGTTGCTCAGCAAATGAGAATTCAGACTTCTTGGTTGGAAGTCCTCCGAGGAAGAATTCCCTCAACAGTGTTTTTCTTCTTCCTTTTGACGCTTTTTTGCCCTAGCAACTGCTGCAAAACACTTCGTCACACTAGTAACCTCGTCTGTGCTGCTCCCTCTGACACTGGCAAACTTTGATCTGGAAGTCTTACCTCTCTATCGACTCACTCAAAGAGAGACCTTCCTCGAAAATTTTTCCCTCTTATCCTGCATTGCACAATCCCTCTGGGGATTTGATTCGCTGCCTATGCAGCACTTCGACCCCCCTCCTTTTCAGCACTGGTCTCTTCTGGCTCTGCTCTCTTGCTTCACCTACAACTCTGATACCATGTGAAAATTTGGAGACCCAAATTTCTACTGCAACAACTGATTGAGTTTCTTTTATTTGTTACATAACTGAACAAATTATTTACTGTGTTCTACGGTAAATATTGAAACCAATACACTAAAGCATTCACTAATTAAATTATATGTAGAAACAAGAACTGAGCAAGAAGAAATACACAACACATGACACCGTTATTTTTGGACAAATGTCCCTGGAAAAACTTAATGCGGGAAAACCGGTGCAGCAGCTGAGGGTTTGTATTATTAAGCAGTAGTTTTCTTAATACAATCTTTGGATGCCTTACTGGCTATCCAATACAGAGAGAAATTGACTGACAGAGAGATTAGTGAGAGATACCTCACACTATCACTAGCGATCCAAGATTGATCCAACCACTGAATGGCCAGCCCCTAGCAATCTCTACGCAGTTTCTACGCAATCACTGCGTTGTTCTGCGTCACTGCTTCTGGGACCTGCATCTCTCCTTTTGGCTAATCATTTTTCTTTTGGAACTTCAACTTTTTTCCTCTCGGTCTCACACCCCGACCTCTGGCTTCAGAACTAGACTTCTCCAGCAAAATACAGATCTCCTCTCAGGCTCTGCATTGCTTCTGCGTCAGCCTACGTTGCCCAGCATAGCCTCTGCACTGCCTCTTCTGGATCTCTCTCTGCCTCCTCTGTAATGCATTCTCGGATCAGGAAATTATCCAACCGGAACTATCCCTACCCCTCACTACAATAAATCCCCTCAATCGATTCTTTAGCAACTATTGCCATGCCCTCTCTGAGAAATTCGATCTCTTGATCTCTCTTCGATGTTTTTTCCAAATGCCCATCAAGCCTCCTCTTATAATCTTCTTGTTGAGAACCAATAGCCCAGTTTATATTCTAATCAATGCCTTGGATCATTTTGGCTTGATCCTCATCTTCTTCTAGAAGTTTCACCCACAGTTTGATTAATACCCTTTAATTATTTTAATTTCCTAAGTTTAAACTTAGGCACCCATTAAAAATAATTAATTATTTTAATAAAATTGTCCTCGAGTGGAATTTCCCAAAACAATTTATGGGTATTGTGGAATACATGTGTTTAAGCCTCCCTGCAAATTTTGAGGCTTAGAGCACATCTGATACTACCAAAAATCAACACCTAATGGACCTTTGAAACCAATAAACCTCATGCTTCTCAAGAGGTTTTCCACATCAAGAAGCCAAACCCAAGGTTGACCATTACTAACAAGCAATGGGCCCAAAAACCAAAGAGATATTACCAAGTAGGTAATTGTGTCTTATTGATAAAGACCCTATCCTTGTCAAGATCCATGAGAAAGTAGGTGTGGGTTACTTCTACATTGCTAAACTTGATAGTGAACTTTTTCCTTTCCCAGTGAAAGGGAGTCGCCCACCTCCTTTGATGGAAACTAACATTTATATATCATGCATGGTGGTGTAGTTGCATTGCATATTGTGTGAGCATTCTAATATCATTCATATCATGTTTCATGTAGATTAGATTGCATTTAGAATAGATTTTAATTTTCTGTGTGCATTTATACTTGCATATAAAACATGGGTGATACCCTATGCCCAGTGCACATGCTCCCAGACAAGCTTATTGCAATGTGCAAGTTACAGGTCTATGAGCCCAGGAATTGCTAGAGTTATCATGAACTCCTCATTCGAGCATGTGGATCATGCACTCTACGATGAGCTCATGTCCCAAATTGGAGCCAAATGTAACCCACCAAAGTGGGGGACCATAAAGGAGAAAAAAATTATCCTATTCTTCACATCCAGTCAGCCAGCCATGCAACCCCTAACAACCACCACTAGTCGATGATGTGTCATTTGATCTCCACCACTTGCATCAGTCATATAATTTCTCACCCATCTAGCAAGAGCACATGGACAAAGGTGGGCTTCCAATCAAAAGGTACTTTATTCATTTTGCAATCGGGGGCTTATGCTTTTTTTGTGTTTGGGTATTTGATATGGATTGTGGGGTGACCTAGAAGGAGGGGTTTTGACCATGATCTTGTTCCCTCACCTTAAATGGGGGGTTAATCTTCAATCCTAGTCCAATGGGACCCCCACTAATGGCCCAATGGGTATAAAACAGGCACTACTTGGGAAGTCTTGATTAAGATAGTGTGTTCCATCTATCCATATTCCATACTTACCACTTTCCATCTTACATTACAAGCCTCTATCCCACGTACATTCTTCTTGTTCAAGTGACCATTGGTTCTCTAGGATTTTGAACCCATACATCCACATACTTGGGTAGGGCCTAGAACTTTTCCCTAGGAGGTCAATGCAACTAAAAGAAAAGGAAAAAGCATATCATAGCCACAAAACAAAATAAAAGAATATAAAATGCAAAAGATGGTTGAGACATACACATTAGCACATGGACAAAAGCCTAGCATGAGCTCTACCTCATTCATTATGGCCATCACTTAGTTCATGAGCACATGTTGCCCAGTTACATCATAAAAATAAACCCTTGCATGTCCCAACCGCAATGGGCAGTGAGCTACCTCATCATTAAGGGGTAATACAACTGCTACACATCATACAAAGCAAGCTCTAACCCTTTGAGCTACGAGCAATTATAGAAAGAAAAATCAAGAAAATGTAAAAGGAACACAAGAGGGGTGGAAAAACAAAGTCCAAGTTGGTAACACTCATGCATCCATGATTGCTCCCTCCTCATATCTATACACTCAGGATGTGAATCCCCATCATGTTGGTCCCTTTGACCATGACACTTGGCCATGAATTATTCTCCCCTTTGCATCATCATTATTCACGAACACCTATCAACTAAAGGGTGGACTGAGGAAATGTTACTTCCCCATATGGGTTGGAAACACCTAACAAGGTTGCCCCTTAGCCACTCCTACCTAGGGAGGAAACGCCATTGCAAGTTCAAATCCCTGATTTTGGAAAGGAAGCTTGACTTGAAGTATTAAATATCCCTTTACATTCAAGCTTGGTTCACTTAGCTGCAAAAATGACTATTGTCCCTTATGACTGGTTTTTTTCACTAGACTTTATGTTGTGATTTTTAGGTGGTTCAACAACCCATGATCTAGGAACCTTACCCACAGGTACCCAGACCCCATAGAAGTATATTGGCACCCACAGGTGAAGCGTTGGGAGCCTTGGGTCTCCAAGCAGTAGCAACACATCATACCTACCTCTGGGCACCTCCCGCACCTAGGATATTTTGCCACTTTACACTACATTTGACAATTCTTCAAGATGATACGCCTGGACTAGCATACCCCTAGGTTGGTCTTAGCACCTTCTCAAAGGTGGCAGTTAATTCAGGGCCTAGATGAGGATGGTCTCACCTTCTGAGACATGGGAGGGCCAGTAGCACCTGGAAATCCCTCAATGTTGGAGCAGAGATGGACATTTTTAGCAATTGGATACCCAAGAGACTACCTTTTGGTACCCCAAATGGATTTTGGAGACCACATAGGGATGTTGATGGAAATTTGAGGGCCAACACTCAAATCATGATTTTTAGAGGCTTCTACACCATACTTGGCACCCAAAAGCCTCAACGCTTGGCATTTGAAGCTCCTTTCTTACATGACATCAACCCTAGTATGCTCACGGCTCACAAGTGTGGGCTTCTCATTGCATTTATGACAAAGCCAATTGGATTGGATTGTGACCCAAGCGTTTCATTATAGTTTTACTTATTAGTACGGGCTTTGGACTAAAAAATAGACTTGTCCTCATCATATAAATAAAGGAGAGGACCTTTTCATTTATCATCATCGGCATTTGTGAATTCAAGCTCTCTACTTGAGAATTACAGTCTCTAGTAGCTATTAGAGAGATCTTATCTATGGAGCATATTTTGTCTTGGAGCTATAATCTTGTCTTTGGAGAAGTTTCCTTGGATTAATGATTGGATTGTACATGCATATTATCTTGTAAGTGCCTTTCTTATTGAAAATTTATAATTTCATGTCTAATGTATGGAAGAAATTGGTGTTTTAGGTTAAATAGTGTGCCCTAATTTCATTGAATATCAAAATTATTGAAGCTAGGTCATATTATTGCATTCATTACTTATTGTATGGTATGTGAATGACAATCCCCTTGGTGATCATACATTAGCTCTCCCAAGTGAATTTTGATCACTCACAAATGTAATAGTTAGGGTTTTGATGTTAGGGCATCAAAATATCCTTACTATTTTCCAAGTTTTAGCCAGCCTAAAGAGTCCATAGACTCCATCAACCCTGGGATGAGCCACTTGCCATCCTTTATTGGTGATTGAGTCAATTTTATCCATAAACTTTTACTCTTTCTCTCTCTTACCCAATTTCGCCCCTCTTAAGGCTGAGTGGCCATCTAGAGCATAGTGAGAATGACTAGGAGGGGAGAGTTTTGGTCATGGAAAGTCTAAACATCAAGCATCATAGTGGTTGTCGAAAAATCATTCTCCTTGGTGGGCATTCATTCCAATTTTATCCATAAGCTCTCTTGCCCTAGTTGTTTACCCTATGGTAAAACCCTAGTTTGGTTTGAGCTTCAACTTGAGGGCTTCTTGAGGGTTTCAAGTGCTATGACCTTGTTAAAATACATTATGGGAAACCCTTTATTCGCACCTTCACCTTGGGTCACCCCAACTCTTAACCTATCCATCAAACCCTAGGTGCCTTGTCTCAATTTGGTCTCTACTTAGAAAGCGAATTGCCCCTTCTTAATCGTTGGAGCCTTGTACCTAAATTTTGTCTTTCCCCTAGAAGCCTTTATGTCACTTCATACCTTTAAAGCCTAGAATACCTATTAGATGACTTTTAGATTGGGACTCCTCCCATTGGTGAAAGTCCATAAAGAGTAGGGGGTAGTAGCTATGGTGACAGTGGGCTCCTATCTCATTGTTGTCAATTGGTCTAGTGATACCCTTGTAAGGTACACCTCTCCAAGGCCTACTAGAATTTTTGTGGCAACAAGCATGACTCGTAATGAAGTCGCTCCCATCACGGAGGAAGTTCTTCTTGATGATTGTTATTGCAATATTTGAAAACATCATACCCAAAATGTTCAAATGGCCATCATACTAATCATCTATAATGATTTGTTGCTCATCCCAAAGCAGGTTTAAAAATTAGCTTTTGCAGTCTACATGCTCTTTTCCTTCACAAGAGTATGTACACACCCTTCCCCTTCACAGACGGTGTGTATACAATGAAAAGTGGGCAAAAAACTAATAAATACTAAAAAATTGCATGCTCTTGAGCAAGGTTGATGGGATCTACATACTTGTACCTCCCTAAAATCCTCATGTTGGAGCAGCCACAGGCAATTGTAATTATGAGTTTTTATGACTTTCTTGTCCCATAAAACCATAGTTACCATAGTTTTCTAAATTATGGCTTCTTCCCTTGGATTTGAAGCTTAAAACTTCCTAGTTTTCCTTAATCCTTTTGCTTGGAGAGTAGTTGGAGTCTACAATTTGTCTTAAGTGGCCCAAGATCAAAAGAACCTGGATGATGGTTATAAAAAATATCAACAATAAGATATTGGATGTACTTTTATTTTGTTGTTATCATTAATAAAAGGTAAGATGTCTCTTCTTCACCCCCAATATGTAGTAGTCTACAATTATTCTTCCTTGATTGTTAACTTTAATTGGCATGTGGATCTATGAATAGATTTTCCCAATTAATTAGAGTTAGTTACATCATACTCGCTTATTTATATCCAATTACATTGAGAAAGGTTGATGTATGTTTTTGTGCAAGTTTTAGGGTTTGGATTAATTTAGTGACAAGCATAGCAAGATCAATATATGACATTCATCTCAAGTTAACAACTGAAACAAGGTATAGATATTTTATAGTTGAAAGTTAGTTATTACAAGTAGTTAAAGTTAACATTGAGAAAATAACCTCTATGATAGTTTGACCCTAGTTATTAGGATGAATAACCACTCTATGATAGTTTGACCCTAGTTATTAGGGTGTTTTTGTCTGCAAAAGAATTGGTGACTCCACTAAAGAGAACTCATTGAGCTCCTCATTAGGATTTTCTTTGGTATTTTTTGGCTTCTTTTAGCATCCTTTGGGAGTTCTTGATTTTTTATACCTTACTTCCCTTCTTGTAGGTCAATTTTTAAGGAAAATTTTAGGGTTTTGTGAAGCTTTTTACCCTATACAAAATTTTATGCACCTTCCGGAACAAGCAAACACTTTTATTCACTAAAAGTGCATGTAGATGCATGTTTCCTTCACAGAAGGAGCATGTACCTCTTGTATCACTAAAGTTCATATTTTTTTGTTTGTTTTCCTCCTTTTTTGAACTATTCTTAAGGTTATGGTATATAATGAGAAGGGTATTTCACTTGTTTTGTGCTTACTAAGTGCGTTAGGGTTCATTTATTAGAAAAAACAAAAACAAAAAAAAATCACTTTGATCCCCTCTTTTACCTCTTTTTTGCATTTTTAGTAGTGGCTTTGAATTGACTTTTCCTTAAAGTGGTTTGGTTGGTAGGACTGCATTTTCAACAATTTTCAAAGAGGAAAAGGAAAAGTATTTTTATTGCATAATGTTTTTTTATCTTTGAAAGAATTGTTCATGTTTGATGTTTGATGGAGACCTAGCTCCATTAAAGAATGAATGTAAATTGAAAAGTTTACCAATATTCTTATGTTTCCAGTTTCTTAAGTGACTCAAAACATCATTAGTTGCTTCTCCATTTCCCCAAGTAATAAATATCCTATAAAACAAATGATTAATCTTAAAATCGATTGGATTTTTCCTTTGCTAAAAACCAATATAGTCTAGAAGTTAGAGCCTTAGTACAGGATTGGAGTGTGAACTCTCCAATGTTGCAAAACACAACTAAGAATTAATTAAAGAGAGAAAAACTAATTAGTAGCAAGCAATACTTCCTAGGAAAGCACCTCTAACATAGGTTTTGAGCACTAGGTCATGTTGGTTCAAGTGATCTCATTATCTCTTAACACTTGGATTAGTGGGTTATGTATGTACAGGAGTTCTAGCTTAAATGGAGGGTCCTCGAGGTGACACCACCTTTGTTGGAGCTTATGGTCTAGGACTTAGTCCTATGTTCCTTGCCCATAAATAGAATCTTAACTAATCAGTGTTCCCCCCTGTTCTCAATTGTGAAAGTGTTATTCTTAGTTTCTTTTCCTAGGGGTTCTTGCTTGGGTGACCACAAGTGGGAGGTGCTTATGGTACCCAAGATACATGCATACCATCCATCTCAACTTCCTTGGAGGGTGCTCGTATTCATGAGTGTATTTGCACCTTGGATGATGGTTGCATGAAGGTTATTGTAACTACCTACCTCACCTTTGTTAACTGGTCTTAGGCCCTAATAATCCCAACCTGAATTTCAAAAGGCTCTTTGGTCAGCTCTTCATTGATTTAGATCCCACCTTAATTTGATCATTCAAAGAGTGGCTTTGTTTGTTAACTCACCTTAGGAAACTTTTAGTTGAGTACTTCTTTATTGATTGTTAGATGGCCTTGGGTTGTTCAAGTCTAGTCACTTTTGAGTCTTTGATTCAAAGCGATAGACCAACCTCTCCAATAGTCTAGAAGGACTAAAGGCCTTCCTCCTGAAATTGTAGAGCTACCTCCTTGAAGGTGAAGGTTGGATAATATTGAGTCTCCTTTGCATGAGATAAATGAAGAGAACCAAGCTACATTGAACAATCCCATAAGGCAAGATCCTATGCAAGAAGACCATAATTCAAAAGAGATATTGGTTGAAGGGTACCTTAGGGATTTAGATGGTCACATAGTTATACTAGGAAGAGTTCCAACCCCTCCTTTATAGGACAATCTTAGGCACATCAAAAGATCTTTAGATTTTAATCCACTGAGTTCAAATACACCCCTAACTAAGCCTCAAAGCCCATCCCTTTTGAACAATTACAATTTTCCTAACAAAAATCTTTTAGCACACATTAATCCTTTACACTAATGGTCCATCATGAATAATGGTGATCACACTTCAAGAGCTAGGGGCACCCATACCCACACATTTGGTGTTTCTGGTCGAGGTGTCAATCCCCCATTTCAAGTAACGTTATCATAATTGTAGTCAAATCCACTTCTAGAATTTCAAGTGGAGGTACCTTTCCTTCTGTGATAATTCCTAGTTGTGGGATTAGGACTTAGCCTACTACTTCTTATGAGGTCAAGGCTTTCTCCTTTAAGATGCCATGAATTGTAATTCCTCATGTGGTTTCCAATACCACACTCTTCTTTCCCAATTTTAGCATGTCTGCAAAGAGCTCATCTATCCCCTTCTCCACTTTTCAATTTGAAGGGCAACACATCCCAGTGTCTATTACATCTTTGGGAAGCATAGTTATTCTAACTTTTGGTATATCTACGAGAAATCCACCTTTCCTAGGAATGGGAAATATGACGAGTGGATCATTTCCTCCACATGTTCAAGTCTCGGTAGGCTTCCCTCAAAATTGTAGTATACAAATGAACTCTCTATTGATGCCTAGTAGTGGCTATATGCAAAGTAATTATTTTGAGTGCCAAACAAATGATGATACCAACTCCCAAAAGTTGGAACTATTTGGCTCAAATGAAACTACCTTTTTTAGTGACATTGAAGCTCCTAGAATTGATGAATCTTACTTATGATCTAGTGCAACATGATCCAAGTTGGCCTCCAATTCCAACTAAAATACCTTTAGACATCCCCAAGTTTGAAGGGAAATCTAGACAATATCCTACTAAGCACATGATGATGTTCTATTTGTGGTGTTCTTCAAACTCTCTAATGAATGACAGAATTAGACCTAGACTTATTCCAATGAAGATTGATTAGAGTAGCTATGAAATGGTACATTAACCTCTCACAAGCATCATTTCACAACTTTGACTCTTAAGAGTTTACATATTTAAATCATTTTTGAATGCTCTTCTATTATGAGATAGGGACAGGGCTCATCAGTCATGACATCATTCCAATAAGACACTACCACCCATATCTCTGACCACATCTAGGAGTGGCAAAGAAGGATTTGGATGACCAAGGCCCATATCCATAACGAATGCCTAATAAACTAGTCGCTAAAATCTTTGTTTCCTTTTATTGCTAAGGATGTTGCTCTACCAAGGGTTGCAATTGAAGAGCAAGCCACATTTTGAGCCCAACAATTGGATTTATTTTATTCTCAATCCAAGGTTCCTTATGATATTTTTTCCATTGCAACAAGGGCAAAGATTGACCGCACCAAGCCGAACCTAGACCGCATGCTAATAGTGTGCTCAATTCTATGGAAAGTGTCACAACCAACTAGGTCTTGAATCATATGAGATGATGTAATTGTATTATACTTTACCTACAACTATGCAAGGTACTATTGGTACCTCTAATGCCATTAAATCCTCTAGTGTCCTCACTATTTAGCCATCTAGCCTTAAGGGCGCCTAGCTACCCAAAGGAAAGAAAAAAGGTAAGAACAAGAAACGAGTCAATGGAAATAATGCAAAAAAATAAAAATGCTAACAGGGTTAAGGAGAAGAAGAAAGTGATTTTTTTTGTGCAAAATTTATGATAATGGCAATAATGACAATGATAACAACAACGACGATGACAACGATGATAATGACGATGACGATGACAACGATGATGATGATGATGATGTCAATGTCATCCTAGACAAGTTAGATACCAAATTGGTGTATGAGAATCCCTTGTTTGTGGTACAAGGAACCTACCTTTGTGCTAAATTCCATGGAAGTCTACATACTCTATCCCCTCTGGCTTTGAAGCTATGACCTCTTAGAATGAAACACTAACAACATTCTTAATAAATTACAATATAATTTGCTAAGAATTGATGAACATGAACAACTACAAGTGTAAGCAATAGTTTCAGGCATTAATTGGAAACCTCCACCTCAGTAGTAATCAATAGAGGTAATGCAATCAATACAATTCCGTTTGACTCAACTTTTCAAACAGTACATGGATTTACCAGGTATTTTTAGAAATTTTTGTAGTTTCAATTATTTTTTTCTAACAAATCTTTTGAAGCCACATAAAAATTGTCCCATTGTAACTAAGCACCAATCAAAAATTTAAAAATTCAATTTTAAAAACTTTAAAATAATTCTTTATTTTTGAAAATTTAAAAAAATACTTATATATTTTATTTATATTATAAATATTATATATACTGCCAAAGGCAAGTATAATAATCTTCTTGTTGATCTTCAGTGTTACAGTAAATCAGCTCAACCTGTCCCTGTATCTTCTCTCAAACGAAAAGGTAGCGCATTTCAGTGTGTTTAGTCCTACCATAATAAACTAGACATATTGCTATGTTAATAACTTTGATTATCACACATTAAATGATTAAAGCACTAGTCTCCTCGTAGGCCAAGTAGTTGGCACAATGGGATGTTATTCCCTCCACCCACTTTCAAATCCCACTAGGGGCCATCGTTCACCCATTGTGATAAGGTTAATGGAGTAGGCTTCCCCGCCATCGTGGAGTCTTAGCTCTTGCTAAGTCATAAATTCCTGGTATATCTAGCTTACGACTTGTTGGATATATACTCTTGGTGTTACAGTGGCGCCCGCTAGGTTACTCCAACAAGTTATTGATTCACCATGATAAAAAAAAAAATGATTAAAGCACTATGGCTTTTCTGATGAAGACCAATGTCATCAAAGATTCTTGTCAACTATATTGCCTCAGTGGTGCTAACATCTGCTTTATATTCAGCTTCAGTGAAAGACAAGGCTATTGTGAGTTGTTTCTTGCTGATCCAAGAAATGATAGTTGAACGCATGCTGGAGGTATACCTTGTTAGGGGTTTTCTGATGAAGACCAATGTCATCAAAGATTCTTCTCAACCATATCACCTCACAAGTGGTTCTGACAGTTGCTTTATATTCAAGATTGGTGAAAGATTAAGGCTATTGTGGGTTGTTTCTTGCTGATCCAAGAAATGATAACTGAATGCTTGCTGAAGGTGTACCCTGTCATGGATTTTCTATCATCACTGTGACCTGCCCATGAGATCTGCAACTTTCCTCAAACTGAAGACCATACTAAAGAGTTCCTTTGGCATACCTAAGGATCCTCTTGGCTGCCTTCCGATGTGACTTTATCTTGGCTAATCCATAAATCTGGAAATTAGTCCAACTGAGAAACTCAAATCAGGCCTTGTGGTGGTAAGATATATAAGTTTGTCGGCTTAAGTTTTTATCAGCCAAATCATAAGTATCAAAGGCCAATAATCTTACACCAGATACCATAGGAGTTGAAACTGGTTTACACTGTACAGTCAGCCGTATGGAATTTCTCCAAAATTTCCCACACATATTTTGCTTGGAACATAAAGATAAATTAGATTCCTGCCAAATTTTCATCACTAAGTAGTAATGTAGGAAACTAACATAAGACATATCAAATGTCTGAATTAGGGTGGCCTTCAATCCATCTATCACATCTTCATTATTTCCAATTAAGATCAGCTCCTGTACATACAAGAGAATTATAGCGATATCACCACATCAATTGTTTTCATATGTAAATTGGGTTTCGATGGACATCAAAACCAATCTTTTTGAAAGAGGCATCTATCTTCTACCAAGCTCCTGGGTTTGCTTAAGGCTACAGAATCTTCTGAAGTCCACAAACTAAGTGTACCCTCCTATGCTCTTTTAATCTTTGGGGTAGAATCATATACACTTCCTAGTCTTCTTCACCCTTGAAGAAGGCAGACTTGACATCCATCTGGTAAACATTCCTACTGAATTGGGCAGAAAATGAAAGACACCAAATGCATTGACATTTTCTTTGCAACAGGTGTAAAGGTCTCTTCAAAATCAATTCCTTTTTTTTATGAAAACCTTTGGACACGAGTCTGCCCTTGAACCTATCAATCAATCCATCAACTTTTAATTATGCCCATTTTCCAGGAATAGGTATGTTGTCAGCTGGTAATTCAACCAAATCCCGTGTTTGATTTTTGATAAGGGACTTCATTTCTTCACTCATGCCACTATCCCACTCACTAATACCATGTGTTTCAACAAACGTGTTTTTAGTGAAGATGTCAACCATGAAAGCATATTATATAGCCCACGTGATACATTCCCCGCTCTCTGTCATGAATCCAGCATATCAGACACAACATGTCCTTCCCACAAGTTAGACATGCACAGTAAATGTGTCTTGCATAGTACATGTGCCTGACTCGCAAGAAGGACATATCCAATGTGTCTAACACACAGGGCAGAAAAAGGCAGACCAAAGCCACTAAAACAGCAAAGTAAAGAGGCTTTTTGCCCCACTCCACACACCATTTGTTCACAAAAGCCTAGTAGGGACTATGCAAAGAAGGATAATAGAGATTTCTTTAATTTGTTGCATCCGCAAAATGCCATTATTTTATTGAGTATATCATTTCTCAAACAGCAGTGTTCTTTATGTCTATATTGTTATATCTAGATGTTCTTAGATGTCTATTTATATCTAGATGTTCCACAAAGGCTCTAATATACACATGTCCTGTTTTAGGGATATATGTGTCCCTTATCGAATACCTGAATCCATGTGTCCCCGCATCTTGTGTCAGGTAACCTTAGGTGTAATTTACTGTCTAAGTTGATGCTCTCCTTTTTCATGTGCTTCTATGTCGGAATCTTTGATGTCTCGTGATCTTTTGATAATTTGATTAGCCAAGTGGGAACCTTATCCACTGCCTTCGTGTTTCTAAGTGAGCCCCCATTTGCTTCAACCACTAATTGAGGTGGAACACTACTGCTTCGAAATGGAGTTGCCAAAAATTTTAAAACTATTGTTGTCTTCAGCATTTGAAGTGTTTACAACTTGTTGTTTTTGACTAATAGACCATGAAAGATCACATTAATTGCATGTATGCTTTTGGCATTCATCAAAAACTACATCTTATTGATAATGAGTGTTAATCTCTTGGTCCAGCAGTATGTACACCTTGGATGCCATCAGTATATCCAATCAGAATACACCCATTGCTTTTTAGATCTAATTTGGATCTTTTTCATATAGTACATGAGCATAAGCCCCACAACCAAATACTTTCAAGTGACCAACATATGGCCATTTGCCAATCCAAGCATCTGCCTGTACTAGATTTTTTAATGCCTTTGTCTAACATCTATTAAAGATGTATACAGTTGTATTTACAGAATCAGCCCACAATTCTTTTTTTATATTTGGCTCATTCAGCATGCAACGGGCCATTTCAACAAGGGTACAGTTATTCTTGACTCCATTTTGAGCATGTAAGGAAATGTGAATTGTACATTGGTTCCATGAGTTGCAAAAATTCGTGAAATCCACTGAAATTGAAACTTAGTACTTCCAACTTTTGTACACAGCTGTAGGTACAGCATCAGGCCATAATTCATTTTTCAGATTTGCCTCATTCGGCATGCAACGGGCCATTTCAACAAGGGTACAGTTATTCTTGACTCCATTTTGAGCATGTAAGGAAATGTGAATTGTCCATTGGTTCTATGAGAGCTGCAAAAATTCGTGAACTCCACTGAAATCAAAACTTAGTACTTCCAACTTTTGTCTAGATTCCTTCTCAACCATGCCCAAGAATGTTTTGGACTAAGTTGCATGACACGAGGAAATGGAAACGCACTGGAAACACGACCCCTCAAAATTAGGGAACTGGGAATATGTGTGTGCACTATTTCAGAAAGTTAGATTGAAACTCAAAGATGGTTGTAGCCACCCAAAAACAGCCAAAAACTATGGCTGTTGTCCAAAATAACATAAAACAACAAGAAGGATGGTTGCAGCAGCCTATAATCTGAATCATCTCTTGCTAAAGTCAGTCTTGCTCAGATCCCCCTTGCTGAAATCACCCTTGCTCAATTTCCTTTGCTCAAATCTCCCTTGCTGAAGCCTCAAACAATGTGAGGAGAAATGAAAGGGACATCCTCTTTTAAAAGAAAGAAAAAATTTCTAGAGGTTTGTAGAGATCTCCAAAACATATTATTAAAGCCTAATCGCTAAAAAAATAGTTTTTAATCACTTGAAAGCAATATTCCACCAAGTTTATGGGATGGTGGGATGTGGGAATGTGGGAATGGGGAGATGCACAAGGGGGATGTCTGGGAGCACCCCCAAATTTTAGTGAAATTCAGGGGGGGGGACAAGGGGACATTTCCAGCCATACCTGTTACGAAACTTCCAAATGTTTCCATGTTTTGTGCAACTTAGATCTACATTGATTTAACTTCATCATTCATTATTCTATAATTTGATTAGTACAAAGATAAATAGTATATACTAAAGTCTGAAACCTAGAATAGTAAATTGGAAGTACTCAAACTCAAAAATAGTAAATAGTGACAAGTCAAAGACTTGGTCTAAGGTCATCAGTATCTCGAGTCAAGACTCAAAAGTTAAAACGGAAAATGAACAATGGGCAATGAACCAATGTTATCAAAACTGGACCGGTCATCAAACCAGTCAACCCCAAAACCAAGAACCAGGAAAAACCAAACCAGAAAACCAATCAACCAAAAAATACATAAATATTCAAATTTTGGAAAGAATACATAAATATTCATGTGCATCCATATGAATCCAAACCATCATACAGAAATATGCAAAGTTTCTCATATATATAATAAGGAAGGGTGAATATTGTTGAAAAGTAACTAGGCTCGGTTTTCATAATGACATGTATAATTGTGATTTTATGTAATTGATGAAAAGAAAGAAAAAAAAATTATTATTATGCTTGTCTCATGGGTTTCATGAGCAAGGAATTTTATTTTAGTAATGGCTCCCATTGTGAGTCTTTAGGATTAAGTCATCTAGTCATAAAAGTCAAAATGAGTCTTTGTCATGTATGAAGGACCCTTCTTGGGCATATTACACTTATATAAAAGTCAATAGAAATGTCAAATTGCCCTCCAAGACAAGCACAAGGCATCCCTCTTCAAGTCGGCTTCAAATGAAATTAATTATCTCCTCCTAACTGTCATGTCAACTTACCTTCTTCTGGTCGGCCTATTTCAGTGGCATACCACTATAAATAGTGTCAGGCCAGGAGTAACTCCAAAAAACTGATTCATTTATTCCATTAGGCAACTATCTATTATATACATGAATGTGATCGTTCAGTTCATCTTCTTGATGATTGTTCACATTCAATTCTCCCAATCG